>JAEIIJ010018851.1:0-25150 GCA_018904815.1 Drosophila ogumai | reverse complement strand
ACCAAGAAAACTGCCACGAAAAACAGGCAACTTCAACTGGCACACACACACCCTCTGACAATTATGTGCGCCAATTAGTTGCCACCAAAAAAAAAAAAATTGTTTTTTATATGTGTATATAAGTGTGTGTACACTTGCCACAATTATTTGCCTCACACACAGCACAGGGCAAAATAATAGGAGCTAAGGGGGATAAATTAAGTATAAGAAAGTGTTTAAAAAGAGATTTATATTTGGTTTTCATTTAAAATTAAATGCTTAAAATTATTATTTCGGTGGTTAGATGTGTTTTGTGTCTTTAATTAACTTTGTTCTTTCAGAACTCATAGTTTTTATATATAAAATTATTTATTGAGGTATTAAAAAAAAATTAAATAAAGATTCTTAAATATTTCAAAGCTGTATAGGGTTCTATTCTTGCTGTCACAGAATATAGAGATTTATATTTAGTTTTTATTAAGAAAATTAATGCTTAAAATTATTTTTTTGATGCATAGATACTTTTTGTATCTTTAAATAAAATTGTTATTTCTAAACATCTAGTTGTAATAGTTTGTATAATTTATAAAAATATTTAAAGAAATATTTAAAAGCCATAGAACCCTATTCCTGCTGTCACAAAATAAGCGATAAGAAAAACATTAAATTGAGGAAAATTGAGGCGGGAAATTGATGGGGGCCTGTTGTTGTTCTTCTTAGTTCTCCACATTCTGCTCTCTCCTTCCCCCTTCTCTACCCTCCCCCCCCCTGTTGGCCATTGTAGCCCCTGCTGGCGGGATGTTACGACCTCTTCATTGGCATATGCAGGCATTATAAAAAGTTGATGTGCGGGTTTTATGAAAGGCAAAACTGAATTTGCATATGAGCTTGGCAAACACTGGCTAAAATGGAAGCCGTATGATATAACGCCGCCATTGTCGCAGAATGTCCCCCACTATAACATGTACACATGGTACATATATATATGTAACCCAGTGTAATATGGCTGGGCTGTGATTTGGCCTTGTTAACGCTGTGCCAGCTCCAATTTGGCCCTCGGATCGCTGTTTATTATTGTTGCCAGCGATGTGTAATTGGGCAAGAGTGTGCTAGTACCTGTGACAGGTGGCGGAAGCTGACGCCCAAAAATGTCAGGTGTAATTGGAGTTGCAGAGCTGCGCTTGAGACGTACGTCTCAGTGTCCATTCTGAAGAGTAATTCAATTATTTTGTTTATTTTGTGTGTTTATTTTGTATGACATCTATGCACTCAATTAAATCTTAATTAAATAATTTTTATTTTTGAGCAAATATATAATGTTAGGCAAAGGTTTAAGGATTTGTTTTTTATGGAAACTGTAGAAAAAGTTGCTTTTGTTTGGTAAATTTTTGGAATAAATCAAAAATCCCTACAAAAAAAATATATAAACTTAATGGAAAAGAAAATCTAATAAAATTCTAACTACAAAACATAAAATAATTAAAGTCAATAAGAAATTCTTGAGTTTTAAAAAGTATCTTCAGTTTCCCTAAAGAAAATTTAGTATTTCCAGAGAGACATAACTCATTTTTACTGCAAATGCCTTAACTTACTTTGATGTGTGTTGCCTTTTTGCATCAAGTTAATGTCTGAGCCTTGTTAAAGTTTATTTGTTTGCGTATTTGACCGTCTGCGTGCGACTTTCTTACTTTTCGCCACCTTTTGAGGCTCCTGCTTGGGCTCCCCTCCAAATATCACTCATACGCAGCGTGGTCGCGCTGTCAGCCCTCGTGCTGGGATAATATATTTTTGAGAATTTATTGCGCTCTCTCTGGTCTCTGCAACAGTTTGCCATTTCAGCCGGCATTATGTAGAAATATATATATGTTCCGACTGCAACAACATTTACTTGAAGTGGCAACACGCGCCGCAGGATTTTGCTTAGTGGAGAAGCGAGTGGAAAAGGCCATTGGCCATACTCGTAAATATGAAAATTTCTGGCGAATTATACGTTTTTATTATCGCTCAACAAAAGAGACCTGAGATTTGCATTCAAGTGAGCTTTCGGTATCCTCTCCTCGGATGCCAAGTTGTGGCATAAAAATTAATGAACTTCAAAAGATTGCCAAATGGAGGGGTGCCGTTGCCTTTGCCGTTTTCCCTCTATGTTTTTCTTATATTTCTTTTTTTACTTCCACCAGAAGGGACAGCAATCACAGTTCGCCGCCAGATGAGCTCTGGAATTACGCTAATACAAGTCGGAATAAAACATTTACGGGGCGGAGAGTGACTAGCTTTCGGGTAAAACAATTGAGAGGAAAACAGTACTTGTTTCGGGGAGAAACACTTGCAGTTTCCCAGGGCAAACCAGCTGAAAAAATTACGCACATTTTGCCAAGTGGAAAAGCGCTGCTAAATGAGCGTGTTGCCCGCGGAAAATCCACCAACCAGCCAGCAACTTGCAACTTGCAACAACGCACGATAGCAATTCCGGCTGATTGCCAGCAGAGATACGAGAGTCCTAGTTGCTCGTCGTCCTTGGGGCGGCGCTGAAAGGTATGCAGCACAGTTTTCCCAGATTGTTGCAGAGTTTTTCCCAGGCGTCAGGGAAATGTCTGCTTTATGTGCACTTCCCGTCTCTAAAGGGTGGAGCATTTTGACACAGAGAAGCCAAGTGGAATTGCTACCAGGATAGAGTCTTAGGGATGTCCAACAAATCTATGAAACTGACACTAAAAAGGGTATAAATTGATGGGGAGTATTTAAAGGATCTGCCAGGCTTATAGTTTGTATTGTAGAATTTTTATTTGGCTTGGCACAGCTGCTGTTTATTTTGAAACTAAAATGATTTTTTAGAGAGGATTTTTTTCTTTGTATCAATCTATTTTTTATTTATATTTGCAGTTATTAAACTTGGCCAAGAAAGAGTTGTTTGCTAGCTGAAATATGATTTAAATATTTTAAATATTTTTTTTAATAGTCTTACTTCATTCTTTGATATTTTAAAACCTAGATCTCCTTAGCCATAAAATGCCATATAAAATGCATGAACTCATTTTAAAAATAAGCCTTAAAGTCCACCGTAAGCTGCTTTCCCCGAATTCAAAGGTTATTTTTTATGAACAAAAAAAATAAGTAAATGTAAGCAATGTAAATAATCCGATTGGCAACACACACATACAGAGCTTTAAAGTCAAATACTAATATTCTTATACATATTTGATTCCTGCCACAAATTAAGCTCTGACTTTTACCTTGGCCAGAAAATTATGCAAAAAGGCGGAACGATGGAGCGACGGATGTCTGAAGTGAATAATAAAATAAAATCGAAGGGCTCTTTCCGTTAATTTCCCTTATTTTGCCATTAGATTCTCATCTCGGCAGAGCAGGATAAGCAGATTGCACTTGAAATCAATTTCATTTAGACGGCACTTGGGCCTGCGAGATAGTAGCACTATAGGTACACAGGTCCTTAATGTCCTCCATGCGAATCGAACGAATAAATATGTAAATTCGAGACTGTCTCTCCGGCAACCGAAATCCAAGTCCAGCAGATATCGGATCGGATATATAGATACAAATATATTTATATGAGTATGTGGGAGAGAGGTATGGAACAAGTGGTGCGTAAAACTGATGACTAGACACGTTGACAATCGAGTAGGGCAACGACGACGACGACGACGACAAGTTGGGCCATTAAAATGCCCAAAATGGGTGGGGACTGGGGGCTAGAGGCTAGGGACTGGGATGAGGTAAGGGTACTGGGTGGAGGTTCTGGAGAAAATGCAAAAAACAATGGCAGCTCTGCTTGAATGCCTAATAATATTGAAAAGCAAACGGGGAGAGGGATGTGGCTTAAGCTTAATACTCCTACTACAATCGATTTATGATTTATATTTTTATATTTTATAATTTATATTTTAATATACTTTATAATACATTTTATTATATGTTCTATAATATATTTTAAAATATATTTAATGGTAAAATCTTCCCTCCGTCATCAGTCTTCCAGCAGTTGAATGTCCCATTGTCACCCTAAATATAATGCCCTGCCAAAGGCAGGAACTATATGTTATATATATAAATTTTCTCATACATAAATTTATGTGCCCGATGTAGTTTAGGGTGGCGAAGGCGTGGCCACGCCCTTGCACTGACCAAAACAGCTGCTGGCACGCCCAGCAACTTAATCAAAGGCCAAAAAAACCAACAAACTGCAAAAGGGAAAAAGGGGGAAAAGAAAACTCGCTTCAGAAAACGGGGCAAGTTAACACCTTAAGGGCCACCGCCACACCCCTGGAGACCCACTTGGCCCTCTCATTTATCAAGTGGCGAACAAACAGACACGCGCCCATTGTTATTATTGGCATTATTGCGAGACAAGCGGACCGCATCCACCAGATACAAATTGCTCAATTCAAAAATGTGTGTAATTTCGTGCCCCGCCCCTCCATTAGTGTGGCACCTACGATTGCGTGACCAAAAATTAAGGCGACTGCACACGGCGGCAAATAAATAATGTAATCAGCAATGAAAGCGAAGTGAAAAGAAAAGAATCAAACAGGACAATATTGCACACGAGCAGAGGGAACTATGCACTTGAAAAAAAGAAGGAATTATCCGGTTGACACTAAATATTCGAATTAGTATGCCTACAAATTCGAATAATTTATTAATTATTAATTATTAATTAAAAAGACAAAGTCAAAGAGTCATACACCATAATTATTATGCCAATTAAATACATTATTAAATATTACATATTTTTTAAATATTAGATATATATTTTCTTTGCCTTTGCCCCACCTTTTTCTAGCCGTGCATATGGCTGCCAAAATTTAAAAGAGATTCGGGCATCATTTATAACGCCTTAGACAGGGCCAAGTGGACATTCGGGGCTCGTCTTTATATGAATAAATTAAATGTATTATTTGTGGCGCTGGTGCTCTCTGCTCTGTGCGTTTCCTTGGCTGCCCTGCATAAAACATTAAGCACATTAAGCATCAAACGGGAGCCCCCTCTGACCACCAGCTCCGCTCCTGCGCCAATTGAGACATTTAACAAAAAGGTCCGTTTACCTTTTTTTGTGTTTTTTTTTTTTTTTTGTGTGCTGGTGTGCGAGTGTGTGTAATGAATGTATAACACGCTCTGCTCTGCATCTCCATTTGAAGTCCGAACCAAAGACAGTGGCATATATTTAAAGTCTATTTAATTTTTTAATAGAAAAAGAACAAGAAAGCTGTAAAATTGATAATTTTATATTTCTTACTAAAAAATAATATATTTTTTAAAATTTTTTAATTAAGAATGGCTCTTACTTTTTAACAATTTCCAAACCACTGTTCCAATATTGTTATATTTTCTTGTGTATTTTTTATGTCGGTTTTTGTTGGTTGAGAAAAGGTTGTTGTGTGCGTTTTAGTGCTCAATTTTGTCTACGCTGGTCAGCAGGCAGAATGCAGATGTGTGTGTGTGTGTGTGTGTTAAGAGGGATATACTCCCCAGGATATCGGGTCAGGATATCCGCAGGCAGCTGCGGAGTTTTGCTTTATTTTATTTATTTTGTATTTTACTCAACGTTTATTTTTTGCGTACGCTCGTTCGGAGCTCGTTTAGACATCGTTTTGTCATTTCAGAAGGGGGGTTAAGGGTGTGCGAGTGTGCCTTAAATGTCAAACCCTTTTCAAAAATAGTCTGGCAAAAAGGCCACAGAATTTCGCTCGTTGTCCAGGACATTGAGGCCTCACAACACGCACCGTAAATTTTCCGCTCGTTTTTCCCTCGTCCCTTTTTCAATGCCTCCGCTGCCCTTTCACCCATTATTTCCTTGCCTCCCCTTTATTTTGCGCCAGCAGACAAATAAAATTGTATTATTAACACATTTGAGACGCCAAAATAATGCTTGGTCAAACGTTGCTAATATGCCTAGGACTGCCCGCTCATGCAAATTGTTTACCGGATTCCCAGACTGACCGATCGAATCGCAGTGCTGCCGCCTGTCCATTAGTCCCGCAGACACGCACAGATTTCCTTTTCGGACATTTCACAGCATCTCCCTTTTTAGCCGGCATTTTCCATGGGTTTTCCTCGCTTTTCTATTTCCTTTTGGGTCTGTGAAGAAGTAGCTATATGTTTGGTGTTTTCTATTTTTGCTTTAAATGTTGATTTAAAGTTGATTTAAACTATGATTAGTAAATCGGATATCAACTTTGATAACCAAACAATAGTAATAATAAAGAATAATAAAAAAAACTAATAATTAAAAAATGAATAATTTAATTTAATTCAAAATCTTTCAATGTCTAATCTAATTTATATTTTCAATACTGATTTGTATTTATTTAATAGCTGATTTACATAAAAAAAGAACTCTAAATATTTTCGATAACTCAAATGAGTTAAGCACTTGACTCACAATCTCAAGATTCGCATGGCGAATATTAAATAGGTAAATGTCGAGCTGAATTCCCTGCAGTGCAACTGGCATCTGGCATCTGGCAACTGACAGTTGTCTTGGCTTGGCTTGGCTTTCCTTCCCTCTGTCCATCCGTCCATCTGTCTATGTGTCCCTCCGTCCGGCTGCCAGTTTCAATTTGAAACAATGTCTTACCCGGGGGCCAAGAAAGTGCAATTACTTTCGTGTTGGGGAATCGCTTAGCGAAATCAAACAACGACAACGACGACGACGACGGACATTTGGCTCTCGTGCCTCCGATTTCTGGGACAGCAATTAAATGCGGGCCAAAAGGAATAGTTTTCCAAATGAAAGTCCTGCCGGGCAACAAAAGGAATGCATTTCCAAGGAGTCACTGTCATTGTGAAAACTCTGCTTAAATGTAGTAAAAAGCGCTTAATGCCGGTTATTAGAATGACAATAAAAGGATACTTTGTGGGTCAGCATTTCCCCCAACTTGACTTGCCATTGATTGAGTCTCTCTTTGGGGAAATTGTGTTTGCCAGGAAAATGCAATCAATCTGTCCGCACCACATGGCGTATGAGTTTTTAAAGTTTGTGAAAACTAACTTTGGGCAAAGTTTTTCTGCCATCTCTTTTTTCTTTATTTATTTTTTATTTTCTGTTGTATTTTTTGATTAACACTTTTGGGTGCTTGATGGACGGGCGACATGACAGGCAGAGAATAACTATGGGTTTGCAAGGTGGAACAAAGAGAAGCGGAATTTACCCAGGACCCCAGTTTTCGCTCTACTCCTTTGTATTTTTTTTTTTTTTTTTTTGCATGTTCACACATTGACCCTTATTTGGCGAAAAAGCATAGCAAAGCTCGGACAGGATTTATGGCCATTTGAGCGTTTGAGTGGGGCCCCCGAAAGGAAAGGCAAGAAAAGCGAGGCTTGTAGCAATTAGCAGGAGACCCCGAAAAATATTTTGTTGACCTTATTTAAAATGTAATGACGGGGTCTCGGGTCAAAAGGAGAGAGAGGTTGCCACGATTTATTTGCTCCTAGCGCGCGCCCCAAAATAAATTACGAATCAACCCCAAGGAGCAGGACATTAGTCATCGACCCCGATTCATTGTTCAGGATCCATGGCCCCAAGGGGAGAGGGGCATCCAAAATTATGCACAAATTATAGGGACTGATGGCAGGGATCTAGCCAGCTTTGAAAGGTCTCATTCTCTCCCTGTCAAGCAGAGACCCACTGGGTGTATGAGTGATATTTATGAAGAAGGAAACCCAGTTAATTGCAATTGCCAATTAATACTGTAACTACTCTCATTGCAGATCCTTGAAGTCCAAGAATTACTACGAAAAGTAAGGTAAGTGCTATTTTTCTTTGTTTTTTAATAAAGTTTAATTAAATTGCAACTAGCTGTGACTTTGCTGGACATTATTCAATTGAGATTTTCCATAAAAGATTGATTGCGTTTCGGCTTTGAAATGTAATGGAATTTTCGCGCATATTAAAGTCCAGCCTCGTTATTTATTCATTACATTGCTGTAAATTCAATCGAAAAGCATAAAATGGCAACATTTGTTGTGAGCATAAAAAAATGGCTGGAAATTTGATTAAATATTTGAAGATAAAAGGAACAGAAGCAGGGTTTTTACCAGTATATATAGATTGTGATGAAAATGCTTTGATTAAGGTAATACAAAAAATAGTTAGAATATTATAAAATATTATTAAAATTTTATAAAATATTTATCTGATGCCTTATTAATCTCAGAATTATATTTCTATTTGTGATGGTCTTATATAATATTTTTAACCATTTATTTACAATTTATCCGTTCATTTATTGTACATTTAATATAGTAAATTAATTATTTAAGAATTATACTTGCTTTTCTGCATCAAAAAATAATCTTAATTAATTATTCAATATTTCTTTTCATTATTTTAACTATTTTCCCTGGGTTTTCCATCCCTCCAAAGTCAACTTTAGCTCCCTTAACCATTTACATCTTCAAAATTAAAGTATAAAATATTAAAAATTTATGCCTTAGACATTTCTAACACACTTTTGGATATGCAGATATATATTTCTATATCTCTCCACAGCGATAATAATAAAACGCGATGATTAAGGCATCTGCTGGTGCGATGACTTTTGGTCAATCGTAAATCTGCCTTTTGCTGGTCTTTTAAAAGCCAAGCCAGTGGGCGTGGGGTGTGGTGCGGTGGGTGTTGTTTAGTGGGTGCTTACTGTGGTAACGATGGCAACAATGTTGGACAATGAACGAATCGAGACAGCCATCGCATCGTGACCTCTGCTGCCGCTGACGAGTTTTGTATGTATATATATATTTGCTGTTGCCTTTTTTTTCGATTTTAAAATGTTCAGCAAACAAGTGGCCAAAAACAAAGGGGGCCAAAAGCCGAAACGCCGAATTTATTTGCAACACGCGCCAGTCTGGCCAAGATCTGTCGCCGCAGATTATCCCGCAAAGAGGCATTTAGTCGACTTCATGCGAGAAATATATATATTTTTTCGGGAATATCTGGCAGATATCTGGCGAATATCTGCATATATATACACGTATTTATATGCTATTCGTCACCAGCCCTGTTGACAGCCATTAAAAAAGTTGTAAAGTGCTAAGAAGCGGCGACGACGGCGGCTTTTGTATGCAATTAGCAAAGGGCTTTATGGGGGATTCCCCCACATCCCAGCCTGGGTTTTACTTTCAGTTCTTTGGTGGGGGAGAAGGCACAAGAAAGTTCTTTTGGGGCAACAAGAAAAGTTTCTTTGTCAAGGGGATTGATTACGTGGCTTCTTGAGGATGTGGAAGAACCAGGAACTAGTCAGGCCTTCGGGGCTATAAAGGGTTAAGAAAATACCCTACATGTCTCAAGGAAAATTCTCCACCTTTTGAAATTTATTATATATATATTCAACTGTTATTTACAAGCTTAAGTGTAATCCTTTACAGCTTCTTCGAAGTAGCCATGGCAATTGTAGCCTCAACTTTGCACTTATGAATTTATTAGCCTATTTTTGGCCAAATGGAAAGTCCCATTTCCCTTCTCCCGCTGCAAGTTTGCCATAATTATCAGAGTTTCGCCACAATGAAGCCATAAAGCATAAGCCGGAACATTGTTTCAGGCCAGGCTTTTGGGAGGCGTGTTGATGTTGCCAATGATGAATTCCCAGCAGTTCCCTGGCAAAAGCAGGAGGTCAGAGGTCAGAGAGGGGGCTAAGTAAGAACTATTAAGTGAACTTTTTAATGCCCAACTTTTGTGTGCTGTAAATTTTAGGCCACGAACTGTGAAGGCATCCATCCGGATGATTGGGCAACTGAACAATGGAACTGCACTAATTGGGGGCAGGGAATTTTAAGTGAAAAGCTTCTGAAAATGCACTGAAAAAAAACAGACTAGAAATGCTAGCTATTATTGCAGATTTATTTCTTGTATAAATTCCAACATATTTAGATCAATCTCTTGCACAAAAGTCTCTAAATTATCGCCCTACTTTTCATGTGTGATAACCCTGCCTGGCCAGCATCCCCCATATGCCTGCGATTAATGTTCTGAGGGGGGTAGGAGGGGGGGTAGATAACGGGAGCATCCCCGGCCTACCCTCTCTCTATGATTTATAGCCGTAATTAAAATCTGTAGTTGCCCCAAAGTAAGCCCGCTAAGACTTTTGTCAAAAGATATAAAGGCGAGGCGCAGGCAGAAATCCTTTTATGCCGGAATTTAATTAAGGCAAATCTCCCTAAACACACACACACACACGCATATCCTTTTGGCCCACATGGATTCCACGGGGGCCAGTGAAAAAAGCCAAAAGAGGAAAAGCGCTACTAGGCTTTCCATCCAATATTGCCTTATTGTTCCAGGCAGGATCTCTCCCCGCTGGCAACATGCAACACAACGGCTCCGTCCTGGTATCTCTGCCATACAGCCTGCATATTTGTTGAGTGCTTACAGGATACAGCAGGACAGCAAAAAAAGGGGCGAAAAATCGACCAACAATAACAAATAGGCTGACGAACGACTAGGGACAGGACACCAAGGACACTGCCAGAAAGAAAGAATCAATTTACCTAAAAGTTATTTCATTCCAACAAAAAAATTAAAACAAAGACTCTTTTAATTAACTAAACTTTCAATAAGAAATATAAATAATATTTACTTAGACCCAAAACTCCCTCGAATTTCCTCTCAGTGCCCAAATATTTGTGCATTTTTTGCCCCTACAAACGAAAAGCCACTCCCAACAATGGCCCCAAAGAGTTTTCCAGTTAAAACATCTCGAATCTCGACAACAAGTAGGACTCAATGGAGATATCGGTGCCCATCATCGTCAATAAATTGCTTGAAACTGAGTGCTTCACTGCTGCCCGGCACACACACTGCGTATGCGTGATATTTACAGTTTGGCTCTCGCCTTGAGGCCTCGCCAAGGTGTAAATCAAATTGCTGAAAATTCACATAAAACTCATACACACTTCCGCCATGATATGCCAGGATGTCGTCGTCAGAGACTTGTATATTTTTAGCACCGTCAGCTAACTAGTTTTGATGTGTTTTTGTGACAGGAAATTTACGTGGGCGGATTGCATGACATTTACACACACACACACGCCCAGATTGGTTAGGCTATTGTCCAGATTCTGGTTTATGTTTTCGAGATGAACTGCAGTTGAGTTTGAGCTTTCAAGGGAATCAGAAGTGCAATCTAAGCTGCTGCCAGGGAATTGTGTGAAAAGTATACATTAATTACACCTGAAAAAGAGGATAAAGAAGGGGAACAAAAACAGTTGAAGGTAAATATATATATATAAAAATATAATGTAAATTATAAGCTTTAATAAGAAGCCGTAAAATATTTTTTAAAATTTATTTTAACTTTGCTTTACATAAATTATCACTTGTCTCATGCCCTGAGTGTGTTTACTAACTTATTTCCACACAAATATACCCAGAAATAGTGTGTTTATATTCAGCTAGCAGAGATTTATGTCCGCCTGTTGATGTAAATAACCAGCAGTTCCAGATTAATTATGGCTTTCAGTTAAACTTACGGCTTGCGTACCTTAAATTGCCTCAATTGGTCGGACTTTTAGCGGAACTTGGCATTTCAGTTCCATCTACTTGTGTATATATGCCATAGGACTTGGTTATTAATAAATTGCATTTAATTGCTTGCAAAGGCAACTAAAAAATAACCAGAGTTGGGGGTGACTAAGAGGAGGGTTGACAGAAGGACGAGGTATCCAGGGGGCACATCTAATTCAATTACCGTTGGCCGCTCGTCTGCCAAGCGTCTCAATATAAAAACTCAATTTAATGGGTGCCAAGTTTGTTGTGCGCGTATAGAGGTGTATATATATATACTTATACCCTAGAAGGTCAAGGTATATTCAGTTTCGAGAGGCTAGAATTCAATTATATCGGAATTATTATAGCTCAAAGTTATTTAAAATGAAAATTTTAATTTTTATAAATTTACAAATATAATAAACCTTGAGTAAAGTCCCAATTTACCAGGTATTTCTAGGTCTAAACCTTTTTCCCTTTCCACACATACTGTGTCCTTGTGTATGTTTCTGTGAGAGAGTGTTGGGGTCTTGAGGTCTCTGGGTCTCTTGAAAGCCTGTCAACAACAGCCAACGAAGCGAGGCGAACACCAACAGCAGCAGCAGCAGCAGCGGCAACAACAATATTTTCTTCTCCGGCAAAAACTCGGAGAATATTGGCTGTGGAAAAAAAGAAAAGTATGGGGAAAAGCAAGGAAAACCACGAGAGCAGAATCAGCTTAGCCTAGCTTTATTGGAAAGCAAGGAGCAGCAGCAGCTGCAACAACATTAGATGCAAGTCACACAGTAAAAAATGTATATCAATTTCCAACTAACAAATAAGGCAAATTAAGTTTATATACAAGACTAAGAGTATTTTATTTTCTTATAAAAATATATGTATACTTTCCTCAGATGAAAATATATTTTTATAACAGTGCACAAGGTGCAGGCAGGAAAAAATAAAACCACAAAAGGCCAAGAAGCCTGAAACCGCAGCAGAAAAATAGAAGCACTGCAACATCAGGAGAAAAGGAAAAGCAGCCACAAAAACAACGGCAGGAAAGGAAAATTCCAAACCAAAGCCAGAGAGAATCCTGCAAAGGAATCAAAACCCAAAAAAAATATAAAATAAAGGGATATTTAAACCAAAGATGTAAAGTATTCAAAAACCCCAGGCTAATCCTCTTACAGAAATGTAAAATTCTCCACAAATTAAACCTCTGTGTTAGTTGCACCCGGGAAATGCCCAAGAACCTCTAGATTTTGGCCCAAAATCACTCTAAATTGGTTAAGTGAACCCGCCGCCAAAAGTCAAATGAGCAAAAGTCCCGAGACGGAGACGAGACTGTGACTTCGCCTGAGACAAAGACAAAGGCAGCTGGACCAAACGACATTTCCATAGAAATTAACAGTTCATGGACCCACCAGGGCATTATATATACACAAATATACTATATATATATACTATATATATCTGTATTTGTATAATTATGCCCACTTGGCATCGATGACTGCGATGGCTTCGATGCTTTTGATGGCCCCGATGCCGGCGCTTCAATGAAGTGGAAGTGGCAGTGGCATCATTCGGCGGAATTTGTCACGATTACCAAACTCGATATATGTACTTGACTTCGGCAGGATTCGGATCAGGACAGCAGCAGGACGAGGGACGAAGGACGACTGAGACTGAGAGAGATTCGGGGCAGATACTGCCAGGCGGCGTAATTGATTCACTTGGATTGTTTTTGGTCAGCAGCTGGACTGCCGGCTGGTTACTGACTTTTCTCGCTTTTCTCCACACATCATGTTCGTTGATATACCCCCGCTTTTCCCTCGTTTTTCCCGATTTTTCCTTGCTTTTCATCGCCTTGGCATCTCATTTCAAACGTCGCCACGTTTGCCACGTACTTATGCGTCCTGCGACAAATGCTCATTACGGGGTATAAATCGGGTTATATAGGGATAAATATCTGGAAAGAAATCTTGGAAAATATTGTATTTAATTATTTCTTTTATTAAATATACATATAACAAGAAATTTATTTATATTTTTAGAGCTTGATATTTTAAAATTCCCCTTGAGAAACACTAATTATAACCAATTACATATTTAAAATTCAGAATATTACCTCGATTAAAATTCTTTAATGCCTTGGATATTAATTATTTTTATGTAATGGCTACTTAGTTTGGCTCCAGGCTGTGCCTGTGCATATTATTTTTATTATCTGGCCGTAAACACTCCCCGAGGAGAACTAACTTAAGATTGTGAACCAAATAATTGTCCTCCGGCTGTGTGTCCTTTTCGCAGGGAGAACTGTTTCTTAAATACCCCAAAAGAAATTGGGAAATATTAGAGGAAAATAAAATAAAAAATATAATAACTATAATAAATATTTTACCTGTTTTTGTATTTTTCAATTATATTTAAAATGCATTTACTCATTATATCCCACATAGATAGTATCCTTTAATGCATAAATATATTTTTGTTTTATTTTTATTTATTTCTTAGAGGTATATTTTCATTTTTAATTATTTATAAATATTAAAATAACTGCCTTACAATTTTTATTAAATTTAAATTAGCTAAATCTATTATTATTCCCGAAAGTGTGTTCACAATTCGTCTGCCTTTTGCCTCCTTCAATTATTATTTCAGGCCTATTCCGGCATTCTTTGGTTTTTGGCTCATATTTATGTGGCCACTGGGAGCTGTTCGGCCGGGTCTTAAGTGATTTTGCTTTCCCGTTACGAGAAGCAGAGGAAACTGTTGCCAACTTTCTGGTCCCAGAGCCCAGCGTTGCTAGCGGCCTTGGTCAGTATTTTGGCCAGCTTTTTTGCTGCTCTTTTCGATTATTGTTATTATTATTCTCGTCAGTTTCAGTTGATACTCCTGCCAGGTACTGTATTTATTATATTTATGAAAGTATACAGTTCAAAATGATGACCAGGACGAGGCTACACTGTGAAAAATAAGTAAAGGAGCAGTTTGAAATATAATTAGAGAATTTGGATGAATATCAATTCCTTAATATGGATTAATAATGATTTGGGAAAGCCCTTAAAAATTGATATTTATTTATATTTTTTACTGAATATAAAAACCTTTCAAGTATATAGATATTCTTAACAAAATATTAAGTAAAAAATAATGTTGTACAAATTTTAAAAATTTTATTTCTACTTTTAAGAGTTGTTATATGTATAAAGGAATAGGACTAATAATGTGCCAGTTTTAAATAACTGACAATCACAATGAGTCTTGGATAATTCTTCAAAGATTACCAATAATTTCCAAAGGAACATGGAGTCTAGGAAAAATCCTATAAGCTTCTCCTGGTCCCTGATCCTTTTCCCTTTCTGTGAAGAGCAGCATTTAGTTCATTGGACACTCCCCGACTATCGGCCTGCCATTTTGATTCGTTTCTACTTGGCTGACATCTTTTTCATGTTTACTTTTGACTTAATTAGGGAACCCCCCTGCCCCTTGGTCTGGCCCGACACGTGCCCCGGACTGTGTAGTTCATTTCTCGCCCACAATTCGTGACAATATTCGAAGGTCTTCCATCGTGCTCTTTGTTCCGCCAAGGATTCTGGCTCTGGTTTTTCGCCAGGACTGCGACTTATGAACTGAACAAGAATAATAAATGAAGCGGGCGACGCGAGTGTTCGACTGTGAAATACGCTTTGGAAAATCCACGCGAACCGGCGGATGTCTGCACTTTTTCGGAAATGGAAATGGAAATGGGTGTGAAGATGGAAGTGGAAGTGGAAGATGGAAGTGGAAATGGTGTTCGTCCATGGACAAAAGCGAGTCCATTGAATGGGGGCCATCCAAATAATTGTACATCGCCTCGGTATCTGTATCTGCTCTGTAATTATGAGGCTCTCGGCTGTGTTTCGGTTTTAATTAAGGATAAGGTTTTGGGGAAAAGCCGGACTCGAGGCATTGGTAGTTTTCCAAAGACATATGGAGGGGTTCTTAAGGTTGAGCGGGTTTTATTATAATATTTTTTTTTACAAATGTAGGCTGGATTTTAGGTTAAAGTTTATTTTTAGAGGTTGATAGGTTATCTATATTTTTTTTTAAATATATTTGCTGAATAATATAAAGAATATTTTGCGATATTTGACAAGTCAAAATTTTAGAATCGAAATTGTTATTAAAGAAGATTCCAAACACCTTTGAAAGTACTGATAACATTGAAACAAACATCGTAAATATTTTACTTTATTTATTTTAAGTCTGTTTTATCTGTTAAAATATTGATTGATGTATATACTTTTTAAATATCTAAATAGTATAAATATTTTGATTTATAATTTGAATATATTTTTATAATACTCCAGCAATTCAAAATAATTCCCTTAAATTAAACACTAAACACAGTTTCCCCTTTATTTTTAAAATTTAAAATGGCAAATTCCCCGCAACAAAAGAGACTCCATCTAACATTTAGTTTGCTCACATAAATCCACAATTTATTTGAATAATATTCGAGTTAAAATCTGGCATTTTGCATTGACGGAGGGCCACCATATTTAGTCCGTTTATCTCCCCAATGGAATCTTTTTGTTTTGTAAACTTTCTTTCTTTCGGGCGACTGCTGTACTCCAATTTGTAAGGGCAATTTATAGTAAAAGTTTCTCCTGCATATCCAACAGCTTGCACTGGATTTAGATGTTTGTGTCTTTAAGTTGGGCTCTGCCTGCCTCCGAGGGGTTTTTCCAACCCACCCAAACATTTTCCTCCCATAACAATAACAAGGAGACACAGCCCGGAGGAGAGAGCGGGCTAGATAAATATCTTTGCATAATTAAATCCAATTGGGCGCACAACTCGCAGCTTTTGTTTGGGCCAAGTCAATCAAAAGTTGGCCCACAGCTCAGCTGGCCAAGGGGCAATCCACCGAAATAGAGAGAACAAAAAAATATATATAGAGCCAAAAAGCAGCAAAAAAGCATAACAAAAATGGAGTAGATATAGAATAGGAATAGGGAGCTGAGGAGCTGAGGAGGCACCAACGAAGCAAGACTAATTGGCAGCCTGCTAGAGCGGTTCCTGAGCTAATTAAATCAAATTATATAGATATATAGATATAGACTTGCTAGGGACCATATATCTCCACCGAGATCGTAAATCGCTTGGCACTTTGACCGCCCGCAAGGCCCTGAGATATATACACACACCTCTTTTGAGATACAGATACATATTTATCTTTTGTTTATCCCAACTGCGCGTCTCCCAAAATTGATTTACCAATTCGCCATTGACGCAATTCAATTGAGTTAAAATATTTATAGAAATAGGTAAGACCAAATGGGGCTTAGTTAAGGACATTTCTTTATTTTAAAATAAAGAAATATATTTAAAATTCATATTTAAAATTTTAATATAAATGAAGTCACAAAATCCGAATGGATATTTCATTTATTTTTATTATATATATATATTACTATTTATTTATTTATTATTATTAATTTTTCTATGGCAGGCAATTGTTTTCTGTGCATTGAAATTTGCCTTAAAGCGAGCTCAGGGATTTGGCTGGTAAAGAAAATGTTTCACAAAAATGCATGAAAAAATTATAAAAAAAAATATTTAAAAGGGGTTAAGCCACGCCAGAGGAAAATAAACTTAAATGATTTCAATTTTAATATATTTTTCACACACTTTATAAATCATACAACATATATATAAATCACTTTGTCATGCATTTCCACATATTTACATTTCCTGCAATTTTTTGTTTGCCCTCCTCAAATGTCACAATTTCGCTCTTTTGTTTCAGTTTAGTTTTGGGTTTGTTTATGGTCGTGTTTCTCTCCATTACTTAAGCTAAAAAATAAAACTATTTCCCCCATCCAGGGTTTTCAATTACACTTTATGGTAAATATTTGTGGCCTCACATCTAGATTTCACATATTTTCCCATTCGGTTTTTAGTTATTTATTGATTTTTGCCTGCGGTTTCTGGTTTCTTGAGGGAATTATAATTGCTAGGGCCAAAATCGGTTTAATTGAGATGGGAATATAATATGTACTGGATATATATAGATGGCAGATAAAAACGAAATGAATGCCGAGCATTCTCCTCGTATCATCATCATCTGCTATCAAATGCTTGTCAAATGTGACTGACAGACCGAATGAATGCTTTTTGTTTTGTGGGTTTTTTGTTTGTATTTTCGGTTTTTTGTTGGCCGATAATCTTGGCTGCTGTCTGTTCGCTTGATGGACACTATTTGTTATTAAATTTTGTGGCCAGGCCCAGTGATGTCATTGGGTTTAATTAAGCCAAGAAGAGAAGGTCAAAAAGGCAAGAAATGCTTTCTAATTGTTATTTAATTTTGTATTAAATTTAATAGGTTCTTGGTGAATAGTTTTCTTAATTTATTTATTATTAATTTCCAAAATCTCTGCCTCAGTCTGAGGATCAGTTAGTCCTTATTTGTGGCTGCCTAATTTTGCGTATAATCGGCCAAGTGGCCCTGCAACTATTTCAATTTGGCAGCCAAGTGGCTTTCCAGGACATTAAGTCCTGTCTAGAGGCGGCTCACCTCGCTCAAACTGCCCCCAGTGGCCAACAATGGCATCGAAAAAAATTGTTGTCAGCCATTAGCGGATTTTTCTGTACATTTTTTGCTATTTTTTTAGGCAACCGAATTGGTTATAGAACTGGCAAAGTTGTCAGCGGGCTTAGCGGCCACGTTTCATAACAAAAAAAAAAAAAAATCACAAAAAAAAAGGAAAGCCAGAAAGTTAGTGAAACAAGTTTGGTGGGGATTATTTCGAGTTTCGGGTTTTTCCAAAGGCTTTGCCAACTTTCCACTTGTTAGGTATAGATTATGTTAGATTAATTGCTATATTCCAGCCTTATTGAAGGGGATTTCCTCATTATTTAGGGAAACATAATGTGATTTAAGGGACTTTTACTTTAATTTTAAAATACATTTTTCGGTGAGGCTTTAAATTTTGGTGCTTAACTTGGTGGCACACATGTTTGTGGCTTGTGCCAGCAGTGTGTTTTCCCGCCAGCACAGCTTGTCTATGCTATTTTCCTAGCCTGTTTTTTCACTGTCTCTCTGTATGTGTGTGTGTGTGTTTTTCCTGCAACACTTTAGCCACTTTTCAATGGAGGCGGCCCAAAAGATTTAGCCCCGCCTTCTCTCCCTTTCTCTCTCTCTCTCTGTCTCTCTGGAGGAAAACTCGTACATTTTCCACAAACATTTGGCAAATTGTTATAGAAAAAGCCCCACACACACAGAGACACCATGGGGAATACACACACACTGCCATGTGTGTGTGTGCGGATAAATTTGGTTGCGAAACTCGACTACAACATATGTTAACGACGCATTTGCCTGTGGATGTCTAGAGGATGTGATACTCCTAGGCTCTACAGGGTGTAGAAAATAGCAGGGTACTTAAGGGACCTAACAAGGTATAAAATATATTTAAATATAATATAGAAAATATATCAAATATTTTTGTTAGGAAATATGCTGCTGTTTTATCTATAGAGTTTCAATGCAATGTTTCCCCTTTTAAAGGGTATTTATTATCCGATCTTTGTTTTTGTATTACTTATGCATAGCCAGCACGTGCCGGTTGACACACACACTCACTACTTAGACTCACTGTAAACTCTTATTACATAAAGAGGAAGCCAAGCGAACTCGACCAAAAATTGAAAGGATCTCGAAGGGCTAAAGGACTCCATTTGTGTGAAGTTTCTCGCTCTGCCTCTCGTTCTCACTGTTCTCACCGCCATTTCTCCCTTTCTCTGACCAGCGAATGACAATGGCAATTACTTGCTAAATTACTTCGGGCCTGGCTTAATAAATTTCCAGAGATTCTCGCCGAGTGCATTCCAAGCACAGCTTGAGGGAGGCCCGTGGGAGGAGAGAGCTCATTACGTATTTGCCAGAAATAAACCGCGAAATCTTGGCCAGCACCCGCTGCGATTTTGTTACATTTATATTTTTACACTTCTAGAAAAGAAGAAAAAATAGAGAAATAGGAAAATAGAACAATTAACTTAAAGAAGTTGAATTTATGGTGGCTTTAATTTTTAAAAACAATTTCTTAATTCTACAAAAATATTTTTTAGGTTTTTGTTATTAAGGGGATTTTTCTAAAATATAGAACATTATTTTTAAGAGTGTACTTTTGATTATTTTTATGTAGAAATCTGGCCAGAAATAAACCTTGTTGTCTAAGATTTTTTTTCAAGCATTAAATATTTAAATGTCAGAGCTGAGCTTGGCCCAAACTAGAGACGATTTAAAGTAGGTATTTCTTTATGGGACACACTAAATATATTAATATTAATATTAAATATTATATATTACTCTTTATTAAGATAAAAAACTAACACCAGTCTGAAGTAATCTCCTAAAAAACCTATATTTATTATTTATATCTCAAGACATATTACCAAGTTAATGCTCTCTAAGTGGCTCCCGATCGATCTGGCCCTCAGTGCGTATACTTGTTTTTTCTCTCTCACAAACGGTGTCACGGTCGCCAGGCATTTGCATATTTTGCAAAGGTAATGGCGGAGCCGAAGGACACTTTAACTGTAAGCATAATGCCGCCAAGAGCTTTGCCATGTAAATGCGTGCCATTTGGAATAACGAACTGCATTCCACACGCACCCTTAGCCCTGTGCGGCAATATATTGTATTTATTCTAAATGTAGAAAAAAAAAAAAGAAAATCACCTGTCGAGGTCGCTGAACCTGCCATGGCGTGGTTTTATTTGAATCAGCATTTTCCACTTCATTTCCGGCGCCAGGAGAAACGGAAGCGGGATGGCCGCCATTTTACGGCTAAGCTGGTGGCTTCCAAATTGAATTTGGTAATAAAAAAAATAGTGACAAAGGGGAAAGAGGAGGAGGTGGAGAAGCTGCAGCAGCTGCAGCAGCTGCTTAAATAAAACAATTCTATTTAAATGCTTCAACTGCAATGCGGAAAAGGAGCTTTACTTTTTTATTCAAGATATTTCTCTACAAGATTTTCCCTTTCTCATGGGAAAAAGCTAGAACTATCTCACTTAGGCCTCCTTTTCTGAAATGGTATCTAGTATCTAGTTTCCAAAACATGTAGACACTCTCCGAAATTAATCAGTTAATGCCGTATAATCTGCTACATGGCCAGAGGAAGAATATTTTACAAACATCCAGAGAAACGTGTCCTTAGAAAGCGTATCCTTAGGAGGAGGGATTGGGGGAACTTCTGCTGTCAAGTGTGGCGGATGCCATCGTCCCTATAGAGCTGCCACCTCGGAATCGCATGAATTCTCGATTCAGATTGAGATTCCGGCTGTGGCTGTCATGTCGAGGCAGACATCTAATCCTTTTTATGTGCCCCAGACACGCAAGGTGCCCCCGGCACCTCCTCCTCCCTCGTTTTCTAGGCCCGAAGTGGTGCTGCCAATTTGTGTGTGGCGGCTTATCACTTATCTAGGCGGCTTTTCCGCGAGCACACAGTTTTCCAAAGGGGGAAAGCGGAGCGGCGATGCGTGCAGAGTGGCCAGGCTGAAAGTTGGCTCGAGGTCCTGCCAAGTTTTTGGTGGAAAATCCTCCTTAGCCAGAGGCCAGAGAGAGCCATTGTTAAGGATGGGATGCCTTTTTATTTTAATTCCCAAATCGAAAAAGTTTTCGCTTTGGCGATTACGGCGGCCAGGGAAAACTCTAAACGCTTTGGGCGACGCAGGGAAAAGCGTATGTGAACTACTAATTCAACATGTCTGGGAAGTTTCCTATCTCGGAAAAGCCTTGGCCAAGCCAAGTCTTATCCCCTAAACGATGGCAAATGATTAAGTCTACAAGTTTGGCGTGAAAGCAACTCGGGCGAAAGTGACATTATGTTTGTACATTCTCCGCATTTTCATTTATTATTATTTCGGTGAATTAATTATGTGACTTTTCCTTCTCTAGCTGCGGGCTGTGAAATTTATTCATTGCAATGAAAAAAAGCAAGAAGAAAAGTTAAAGAGCAGCCGCAGAGAAAACAAGGCGAAGCCAAGGAAAACAAACATTAAAAAAAAAAGAAAATGAAAGCCAAGAGACAAAAATTCCAGCTGAGAGGCAGAGGGGAAGAGTAGCCTAAATGGAAAATGGAAAATTACTTAAGCCATTCGAAGGCACACACACACATTCCCCTGGCAGCCTGAGGCCCAGTCCCGCCCCCATTTTCCCACGCTCAAGGGGCATTTCCCATTTTTTTTTTTTTTTCTGCTGGTAAAAAGTACAATTAAGTTCATCTACAAAAGCCAACATTGTACCCCTGCTCTTAGCTGGCTTTTCCGCCGACATCGTTCTATTTGATCGACTTTTCTTCTTGGTTTTTCTGGTTGTTTTCCTTTTTTTTTCTGTGTCATTGCTGTGGGCCTTGGGAAAACAAGTTCTGTAAACGGCAAAGTGGGTGTGGCCAGGGGCAATGTGGAAAATGGTGCGAAAATGGCATCCCAAATGCTGGCAGTGCAGCTCTTCAATGGTGACCTTGCAGCTTACAGGACCCGATTTTTGGAAAAACATAAGGAAAATCGAAGAAGAAAACGTTTGAAGGGAAAATGGGTTCATTAATTACTTAAAAGCCTCAACACATTGTGTGCTTTTTTTTTGGGGGGGAGAAGAGACAGTAAAACCACTTGAAATGATAGTTGAGATGGATTTTCTTTCAAAAAAGTTGTAAAAACTAAAGGAAAATAGGTGTAAGAACTATGAATTTGTAAGGATTTAATGTGGAACTCCAGGATTTCCCTTGAAAAAACCATTGACTTCCATCAATAACTCACTGTTTCGGTGGGAACTAAGGCTCGCACACACACTATATTATTGGAAATTCATTTAGGGGGATGTCCTTGGGGCCTTGCCAAAGAAAAAGAGAGACAGGGTGTGGGGTGTGGGGGTGTGGCGGAAGCCGAGGCATTTTAATGGCAGTTTTAGTTCCACTAATCGCTTTATGATGATGACTTGACTATGCATAAGTGTGGGCGCGTGCAAGAGAGTGTACGTGTGTGCACAGAGAGAAAATAAGGAGGGCTTAGGAATTTTAAGGAATTTAAATATAAAAGCCTAACTTGGTCATTGCAATGAATATTTTAGGGAATATTAAAGCTAAATTAATTTTAAATATTTTTAGAAATATAATTTCTATATTGAGAAAAAATCTCAGTGTTTCTGCTGGTTTCTCTCAGTGGCTTTGGGTGTGTGCAGGCCTCTGGTACGTGTGGGTGTTGTTTTGCAAGTGAGATTCGCATCTGCCTTGTCCTAGTTAAAGTTTTCCATCATCGGGGAGAAGCTCACGTGGTAATGGATCAAAGATGGCGGCTAATGTCTCTCTGTGTGCGGGAAAGGCGGGGAAAAGCGAGGCAGGAATGGAAAACAGATCAGAAACAGAGACAGAATTAGAATCAGAGCAAGAACCTGTGTCAAAAGAAAAGCCTCTTTAATTAGAGTAAGAGAGAGTCGAACACCTAACTTAATTAAAAGGAAAGCCCTGGCCGGCTGACTTCTGTGGAAAGTGGAAAGCCTAATCGCTGTTGAAATGGAGTTTTTCCTAAACGAAAAGTTACTCAAAGACAGAGTCCAGAGTTCCGGCAGAGATTGGGTTCATTTCAAGGGGATTACTGACTAGAAAGAGGTAAGGATTTCACCACATTAGCTTGATGAGTGGCCAAAACTAAATTATTATTAAGAGAGAGTTCTGGCAAATCCTGCATTATCAAAAATATGAAGAACATATTGCGGTTACCTCGCTCTCGAAATTCAATTGCGGAAATTGCTTTTCCTCTGCGCTTTTCCCCTCTCAAAAATGGTTCATGGTAATTCACATATGTATATGGATTGCCCTCAAAAATGCAAAACTTGTGAATGCAATTGGCATTTTCCACAAAACAAGCAAGCAAATAAAGTTGGAACTGTACACGGGGAGAAAATTATGACTAGAAAATGTTATTTTTTCAATTTAAAAACAGAGATAAAGGCAAGTCTTTGTGGGTTTTTTAAGCACTTTAAATTAATGCAGAGTTTGAATAGTATTTAAAAAAAAAAACAAAACCCTAAGTATTCATTTTTCTTTCTGGAATAATTTAGGGCTTACATATATGACTGAAAAATTTTATATTTTCGATTAGAAAAAAAAATATGACAATTTTTTAAGCCCTTAAAATTATTGTAGGGTTTAAAAATAATTTTAAAAAATACAAAACTCAACTCAAATTAATTTTTCTCTGTGGAAGATGATGGCTTGGCTCTTACTGACAGACAACGTGCGCGGCATGGAGTCGAGTCGAGTGAAATTTCCCAGCGGATTTCCCATCGACGAGCGGTGAGAGTTTCAACGAAGGCTAATTAAAAAGAGAGAAGGAGCCAAAGGAGCGCAAGGAGCAGAGCTAACGAGTTATTTCCGCTTGCAAGCGAATGCAGCTGATGTGCGTTTCCTCTTCCGTTTCATTCCATTTCGCCTGGCCACCGTTTCATTTCGTCCCGTTCCGTTCCGCAATTGCACTTTGCATGTTTTTCCATAAAGAAAAACCCCCGCGACATTCCATTTGCCGTTGATTGACAGCCAACAATCAATGGCAACTTGATTATTCCGTTTGGTTATTTCCCCCCCTCCCCCTCGGCTTTTCCTTGCACCATTTTCCCCGATCGCTTTTAATCCGCGGCAAAATAGCTGGAACTAATTTAATAATTCATCCAATTGTGTTCGAATTGCATTATTGACGAGGGGGGCGATTTGTAATCTAAAACAAATAAATTTGCAGCGACAGCAATGCACATAAATGAAGTCATTGGGAAGCTGCAAATGTATAAAAACATTAAACATTCAAATTATATTTACAGAATTATTTCCAGGTGAGAGATAAAAAATAGCAGCTTAATGGGATTTATGTCGGTTTCAAATGCATTTTAATTGCTTTTCGCCGCCTCAATTGAGCATTTTGGCACATATTTTGTGATTATTGGTTTACATTTGAGCTGCTAATCCGATTTAGTAACTCTCCCCCGCTTTTCCCGCATTTTCCAGCCACATTTTCCGACTTGGATAACCCACTTAGGGGGCATTAGGCATGTAGAACATGCTGCCAGCGGCGAGAAATATGCCAATGAATGGGTTTTCTTTGCCTTTCAGAGACAACCCCTGACCCCTGGGCCCATACTTCTTCTTGGGCTTATGTGGGTCACGAGGAGAAAAGTGGAAAATAGGAAAATAGGAAAATAGGAGAATGGCAAGCAGCGAGACCAGAAAAAAATATATGGCTAAAGTTCGGACGAGTTTTACGAATTGGAAATGCGCAAAATAAAACCATTAAAAAGGGGGCCAGCATAAACATGGCATAAACATGTGGAATGCCCGGTTATTAGTTGGCTCCTCTGAGATCATGATGGCCACAAAAGTTGGAGATAGGATCTTTGGAGAACTCGGCATGGAAGTGATTATAAAGCGGAGTCGTTACAAGTTCCAAAAATATGGGGGCCACGCAGGGTTAATTCCAAAAACTATAACAATTTTCATCCCTTATCTGTGAGCCGTAAAGTTGCCTTTTAGCTGGGGGGAAATTATATTAAAGGGTTTGGCTATTAGGGAAATTTATGATAAATATTTATTGGCCTTTTTATATATTAAAAAAAAAACCTACATCGTTTGAAGTTTTTTTTCTATATTTAAAAAAATAT
>JAEIIJ010018850.1:0-12697 GCA_018904815.1 Drosophila ogumai | reverse complement strand
ATCTGCAAGGGTATACAAACTTCGGCGTGCCGAAGTTAGCTTCCTTTCTTGTTTTATTATATTATAAATTTAAATGCTGAAAACAGACAAAACAGAGTTTCATTACATTTTACATTTGACAGTTGCGGTTTTACATTCCCAGCTTCACACATTCACATCTACATCTCCCGATCGTTTCTATGGCTGCTATATGATATAGTTCTCTTATATTAAAAAAGGCTCGTATCTCAAAGTAGATGAAAATACGTTAAAAAAAAAAACGAAGCTATAATTGTTTCTATTTATTTTCCGATCTTTTCTTTGGCAGCTATTAAATATAGTCGTCCGATTCTCATACACCGAAATTCTGAAATAACAAAAACTGGCCATATCTCAAAAATAAAAAAAAATGTTGAAAAACAGCCAAGTTATAATTTGTTTTCTATATGATATAGTCGTCCGATCCGGCCCCTTCAGACATATATATCAGTTAGAGTATTTAGAAGGCTATATGCAAAGTTTCATCCAAATAGCTTTAAAACTGAGGGACTAGTTTGCGTAGAAACGGACAGACGGACATGGCTATATCGACTCGGCTGTTGATGCTGATCAAGAATACACAGAATATATATATTTATAGGGTTAAAAATGTCTCCTTTACCGCGTTGTAAACTTCTGACTGACGTGGGTTTGAATAAGTTTCAAAAACCATTAAAATATTTACTTTATCCAAAAACCAAGTTCAAAAACTTTATATAGAAAGATGTATTTAAAAAAACCCCGCGTGGAAATATTATTTTGTTTGACTGTAATAATTTTTTAAGTGTTGTGTTGGGTATTCTAACTCTTGAACCAGAACTTAAGACATTGAAATTTTTGTCAGTTGATACTGAGGTCAACTCTAGCTTATAGGTGAATTAAAAAAAATTAATTCGGCGGTATTATTGAGTTGAAGTCATTTAGTCATATCATTTTCATAAAAGAATAGAGGGTTCAAGTGCAATAAAACAGAAAAAAAGGTACCATAATATGTACATACCTTATAGCTCTAGCTGTAATCTACAATTCCTATTTATTTTTTATTCAAAATAAGGCCGAGAGTGCGCAACCAGCTGCCTCTCTGTACCAATCACGCCTGCTCTCTCCTGTCTGTTGGCCACCCAACATCCCTTTCGGACGCTGCCAGTTTTCGTTCACATCTGTTTTTATTCGCGTTGAACGTCTGTTCGTGTTCTTCGAGCCTAGGTCAGCAGCGCAATGCTTGGTGTTTTAAGGAAATTACATAAACTAAAATCTATCCAACCAACTTGAATGACTACATTTCCTAACAATATTTTTGGGATTTCATATTAAGTAACTGTCGAAATAATTTGTCGCAGCAACGGGAAAAACGGGACAACCGCAAAGCGGTGCTTTTGTGTGTGAATGGCGCAGTAACGTCACTTATTGATTAATCTAACATTTCTGTCGAACGGTTTACAGTGGAAAAGTAATTAATTCGTTTTATCACTCTTTGTTCTGCTCCATAGAAAGTGCTGGCTGGAGAGCAGCTTCGTCGGCACCCGGCCCCTAGATTCGCCACAGACTCCCGACATTGACCGCAGCCCGCCCTCGTCAGCCCAAGCCCAGCAGCAGAATCCCCAGCAACTTCACACGCACAACCTACGTCTGGATGGCAGTCTGTCGCCGGTGAACGCAGCTGGACAGCCGCCACTTCGCATGAACGGACTCAGCCGTGTCGGCGGCGGTGGCGGTGAGTCCACCATTTATATCTGACAAGTCGCCGGAAAACAAGTAGCCGTAGTTTTATTGGTAGATGTACCCGTAGCGATGCGTGCCTAGTTATTGTTTTTATTTTGAAACAGCCACAAATATATACATACATATGTAAATATATTTTGTATTATGACAATCGCTATAAGGCGGAATTACGTTTACATATGTTTATGGCCCACAACATCCCGCACGCACGATTACATAATTTCAGTTAACGACCTTTTTAAATTTTGTATCTGTTGACTACGTAATGTATTAATCGGCAATTTTGGTGCAATGATAGTGCATTTAAATTTCATATAAGTAAATATTAAAGTGCTTCGAAATATCGGTTTGACCTGTGTATTTTAATTTTGTCAAGTGTAGTAGTTTTATTGAATATTTTATTTTATTTTTAGTAAAATAAAAAATCATTGGTCTAAAACAAATATTGTATTATTCTCATTATACTCATTTTTATCAGTTCCCGCATTTTTCTGTAAAATGAATGCTTATGGAAGCATAAGCTCCTCATTGTGACTCTGCTCGTCGTTAGCTTCAAAACTGATTCAAGCTATAAATGTATTCATATGTATGTACCTATTTATGATTGTCTTATCGTTTTGGAATTTTCTATTTTAGGCTTTGTATTTAAAACTAGATAAATTCAACAACATGAATACTAATCGGGTAGCTCACAACCTAAAACCGAAACGTGCTATATAATATTTATCATTAAGCAACGAACAACAAAGATGTTTTTATATTTTATATAATTTATATTGATAACCCCATATTCATTTTGATTTGTACCTATGCCAGTTTTCCCATACACGTTTTGTGGCTAAAATAAAATTGATTTGTGTACAAACTCATTTGTTTTTACCTATTTATTTATAGGCACGATCATACTTTAGTTAGAATTGTCTGCCCTTACATTGAACTTTTAGCCCTTTTTTACTCACATGCACATATTATAAAAATTTATCTGTGAAATTAAAAGTTATACAGTTTTTGATTCATTTTCACATTGATCGCATTTAGACAGTAAGACCCATAAAATGTGGCTATACCTAATGAGTTGCTTCCATTGTGCTCTATTTTTATATATGTGTACTTGACATGCCCCCGTCCTATGTAATCCAAACTGTTACAACCATTTCCATTCTTGGCTTGCCCAATATACGAAAAACCACCAATTCGCTATCGTAGCGCCCGAACGCTCGTTGAGCAGCGCTTCGTTAGAAGACGTCCTTGCCTCGCTTTTAGGACTACCGGCTAACTCTTCATCCAGCCAAAACAGCTACCGCACCACTAACAGCAGCAGTACCCAACCAGCGCCTACGACGACAGGTATGCACCTGTAAGTTAATGTTCCACAAAACCCAAAAGCGGTATACGTTAAAACAAAACGAAAAATAAAGCTACAAGGAATTCAATCAAATAATTGGTACAGGCAAAACGACTAAGTACAATATATGTACATACCGTGAAGACTATATTTTCTGTACGCGATCGGCTGAAGTAACAAACCTTCAAAACCTAAAATAGATTAAGAGGTTCATGTTTTAGAGCGTTTTAAGATTTAATAAATCAGACATAGCCCAGAGACGGGAACCATCTTTTATCTACGTTTAACAATATATTTATTCATTAACATTTATTTTAAAGTTTCCCTTTGCCACTTCATTTAAGACTCTGGCAAAGTGTATGTTATATCTAATGGTCTTTATAAAAATGATCGACAAATTTGTAGAAACTAAATTATCGCTTTACATATTTGCTTCTACTCCAAAGTATTTCATGTTTTCGGAAATTCAACATTTTCCCACAAAGACAAACAAAATTTCGTCAACTTTATGAACATTTGTTGAGTGTTATTGTTATAACAAACCACAAGTTAGCTTCCTTTCTAGATAAAAATGAACCACCCACCTATTTGTACACGTTGAATACGGATCGATCCGAGGTCCAGTTGTACCATATAGTCCGATTCCATATAGTCACATAATCACATACGAACCATACCGTCCTAAGCAAAGTTTTTTTTTTTTTAAGTCCTCAAGTTAACAACAAAAATTCGTTTATTATCCCTTGATAATAAACGAACAATAAAGTATTTATATTCTTGATCAGCACCAAAGTAGGCTCTCAGTGTTAAAGCTATCTGAATGAAACTTTGCAAATAGTCCTTTAACTACTGTCTCATTTTTAGAAAAATCGTTATAACTTCGCTGTTTTTCAACAAATTTTAATTTTTTGAGATGTGTTCATTGTGTATTACATCAGAAATTCGCGTTTTTTTTTATGAACGACGATATTATAAAGCTCTTATAGAAACTATCGAAAAATTTTTAACTCTGTTTTTAACTTATTTTCATCTTCGGAATTTCGGTCTTCATTTAATTAAAATTGGCCGACTGTATTATACAGCTTCCATATGAAGGATAAGAAGATGTAGATATAATTGTAAAGCTGTAAATCTGAAACTGTAACTGAAAAATTGTAAATATAATCAGGCCTGTTTTAAATCCACTTCTACTCGGATTTGGGTTTCCCTAACCTGTTCTAGTTTTCACTTTCTTCTTCTGAGCAAAACCTCTCGGAAACTTTCTGCCTGTCATTTGGCTGGCGGCGAGATCCGCAAGACCAGAACTTAGTTATTTTAAAATACATTGGGATTATGTAAATTGCCAATATTAATTGTATTCCATTCTTTGATGTTTGCATAACTGAATTAGCTAGAGCTAAAATACGTGATTTATAAATAATTATTTTGTGGGTGCACCTCAGAATCGGTTCGATTATTGCAAATCCGACGCCCCTGTCCTAGTGTTCCCTATTCTAGTTTCCGAACGGAAAAGTTAGATTTGAGAGGGACCATTTAAGGGTTGGCAGCGTACCAAAAAAGAACGACATTAATTTCCAACAATTACTTTTTAGTTTGTTTTACAATTAAAAGATCGGTTATTAGTTTGATGTTTATGAAAGAGAGTTCATGTTTAAAATACCAGCCAATTTAATCTACAAATTGAACTAAACACTAGGCTTAGGAAACTTTTTCCACTACCTCGGCAACTGTATTCTCCAGTATTTTGCCACCAGCTGACTGTAAATAAAAATATTTTAAATTGATTATTCGCTTCTTTCTTTTATTTTATGATTTAAATAAAGCTCCATGAGTTGGAGACTACAGCAAAATTTTATCTAATAGCAAATCTCGGACTAAGCAAACATATATGTTGAGAGCGGGCAGCTGAAATTATTTTGAAATTTATGGAAGATTTAACAAAATTCAATAAAATCTACATGGGAAATTCTCTTATTTTAAAGGGAAAATCCGATAATGTTATGAAATGCACTTCCAATTTGAAACTGAACAGGCCTGAATATGTTCATATGGTTAATGCAATGAATTTATATTATATAATATTAGTTGTTCAAACCAACAATATAGTTTTTTTTATACGATTTAAGGACTATATTTTTGAAATTTAATCAAAACCAAATAGTCCATAGATATATATATTTCATAAATATTCTGTTAGTTTTCCTATTTATTTGGCCGAAATGGATTGATTCTTAATGCACCAACTGCAAACTGGAGCGTGCCGAAGTTAGCTTCCTTTCCTGCTTTTGAAAGAAATATGAATGACCAAATCTCTAACGTAGCACTCCGAGGTCGCCACTGCATAATGCAATGGTTTGAGATCTTTCGTTTTTTATGAAACAAAGTGGAACCGACGCAGAATTGTGACGGAAAGTTTTAATTTTAAAAAATTTTTACTATTTTCTTTTACACTAAACCACAAAAAAAAGGTCGAAATTGAAATTTTTTTGAATTACCGCCATTTTGTCAAAAAAGGAATAAAAAAATTATCACCCGAAAATGACATTTATACTGATTTTTTTTATTTCGGGCGCTCCGGAGACCCGGAATCGTGGCCGCCGTGACGACACCTTTTTTTTTGACCACCAACTTTGAAATGTCATTACTCTTTGAACTTTTTATTTACTTTGAACATTTTTTTAAACAATTAATAAAAAATGTTTCAATTATTCTTTGCGTTTTCAAATAAGAATTTTGTTAAAAAGGGTCAAAAAAACTGGTTTTGAATGAGAAGACCCCCTTAAATCACCTCGTTAAGATGTTTTTTTTTTATGTATAAACAACCTGCATAAGTTAAATTTTTCATGATACACTAAGGTGCTTTTGATAAAAATATGACCTTATTTTATAATCGTTGCCTATTTTAATTTATAGATTTCCATTACTTTCATTACTTCTTACATAAACCATTTACATATTGAAAAACATTTTCCAATTGCTAGTAATAAAGATTTCTTATTGGCACTTGGTAAATTCTTTTGAATATGAATACATTTAAATATGAATACAATAAGTCGTACGATATTGAAAAAATTCAAAATCATAAATAAGAACTACATCCGACCGTGCCAATACACAGTGGTTTGGAAAATTGTTTTAAGTATATTCAAAAAATGGGCCATATAACACGTCTATATCATAGAAACAATCTTTTAAAAATCAACATTTAGTATGAAAAACTATTTTGATTTTTAACCCTTGATGGTCATGCTTTGTCAATTCGAGAGGAGAGCGCTTGAAAATTTGTGATACTCATATGTACATCGAAAACCTTACGACCTCAGTTTAACTACCCATAACTTTGCCAATTTTGTAATAATCGATGAAAAACTTCGACACAAAATTTCAAAAAAATTAGGCCTTTAAGCCCGAAAAAAAAAACATTGGCATACTTTAGCTAAACATAAAAATTACATTCAAGATATAGAAAAAAAACATGATTATTTCACATTAATATAATGAAACCAATAATTAGTATTAATAATAATAATAATAATAATAAAAATTATGTCTCATTTTATAATAAATACCTTGAACTGCAAAATACATTACAAACAAGAAAGAAACTTCGGAACGCCGAAGTTTGTATACCCTTGCAGATTGCAATTGGATCATTAAGAATCTAGAATCTATAATATAAATTGAAATGCTTAAAACACTCACAAAACAGAGTTTCATTACATTTTAGATTTGACAGTTACAGTTTTACATTCCCATCTGTACATTTTGTCCCGATCGATCCCAATGGCAGCTACATGATATAGTTTTCCGATTTTCATAAATTTTATTCAAAAATTCGGAAATAATAAAAAAGCTCATATATTATAGGAAATGAAAATACGTTAAAAAACAACGAAGTAATATTTTTTTTTTATTAATTTCCCGATCGTTCCTATGGCAGCTATAAGATATAGTCGTCCGACTTTCATAAAAGTAAAATCAGAATTCCGAAATAATATAAAATGGCCATATTAGATTTTATATATGATATAGTCGTCCGATCCTGCCCCTTCAGACGTATATATCAGTGAGAGTATTCAGAAGACTATGTGCAAAGTTTCATTCAGATAGCCTTTAAACTAGTTCGCGTAGAAACGGACAGATGGACAGACGGATATGGCTAGATCGACTCGACGTTGATGCTGATCAAGAAAATATACTTTATAGGGTCGGAAATGTTTCCTTCACTGCGTTGCAAACTTCTAACTGAAATTTTAATACCCTGCAAGGGTATAAAAATATTAATTTGGACAAAATTTCAAATTTCAAAAATTTCAATAAACGATCACTGTTTTTTAAACATTCGCGATGCGCGCAGATGCGCTTTGGAGATAAATACGTGTTCACGTCTTCAATTCTATTTTTAGAAAGTCCTGTTAGATTTCCAAAAAAATCTTGTATGCCGCAAAGAAGTTTGGAGAGAAGTTTTGAAGAGAGGATTTGTTTACTTTTCATAAATTTTTGTTGTATTGTTGTATTTTTATTTTTGGTCTATGGTCGTCCGATTTTGACCATCTCTCAAAGAGAATTAAAACGTGTTAAAATGCGAGTTATACTTGTTTTCTTTTATTTCCTTGTAAGATAAACGATAAAGATTTTGGAGTTATGAGTATGATACATCTTTGGAAAAACTGGAAGTTTCCATACCCTTAACGCACCTAATGAAAGAAATATTGGGCGGAAAAATAGTCCTTATGTTTTAAAATTTCCGAACATCTGACATATAGTTACTTAACATCTACTAATGTATCTTAGGATATCGTTAGTTTGTATGATTTTTCAATAGTTTTTAATTTTATCAGGGAAGAGGTGAGATTGTGCAGGGCGTGCCGTTGAAAATGCAAAGGTTTGGGTCAAAGTCTGACACTGGACTTACCATGTTTTATTTGGGCTAGGTTATTTTCTTGTTCTAGAATTTATAAGTTATTGTTTTTTACAATTTTATTTATTATTTATTTATTTTACAATTTTTTATTTTTTGTTCTAGGTTTTAAATGTTATTATGTTCTATCTTACTTAATTATTTTTTTGTTACAAATTGGTTTGTAACATATATAAGTGACAATAAACATTGAATTACACTGAGAAATAAAACTACAATACTTGCAGTCCTATCTTAAATCCAGTTTTAGTCCAAGTATGAAGCATGAGCCTTAGCCTTCGAAGTAGACTAGTCTCCGTTTTTGTTATTGTTGACTTGCTTTCCTTAATAGTTAATTCCGATCTGATCTCTTTTTCACAGCACCAGACGTAGCTAGTCGGCAACAGTTGGATGCGCTATCCGTGTCTGAGCAACAGCGACTCCGACGTCGCAGTGAGGGGGACTCCCCCCAGCAAAGGAAGTTGTCCCAAGAACAGCCGCAATCAATTTCCACTACCCAGTCACAATCGAAGTCCATTGGAGCAGATTCAAGTAGCAAGCCAAATGTCTCTGGGACTCGGCGCGTCTCGCTGGACGAATCGGAGTCCAAAAATCAGAATGCGTACAAAGCAGGAGGCAGTAACCAGGTCAGCTGGGAGCTGGGATCTGGGCCTGGGTCTAGGCTACAGATCCGCTGCCGGAACACCAAATGCGAGCAGAGTGCCTCGCCCAGCGACGCCAAGAAGTTATTCAAGTCGTGCCATAATTGTTCCCATCTGTACTGTTCACGCGAATGTAGGCGAGCCCATTGGGAGAAGCATCGCAAGGCATGTTTGCACTCACGTGCCTCCAACCTGTGCCGCCAGGTGTTAGCCACCTGCAAGGACGATCTGGACTCTCAACGCCATCTAAGCCTGTTGGCGCGGAAGGGCAGTCTCTCGCAAGGAAGGGGTGTGGTGCGGGTGCTCTTTCGCAGTGCAGAGGCTGCGGAAGGATTTATTAAGAACGGGTTTCAGTGCATGGGCGAGGCCTCCTACGTGCGCTGGCCGGACCTGATGCCTGCCGAAATGGGCCTGGAACTGTACTCGGAACTGCTTAAACTCAGTACGGAGTATAAGCCGGAGTCAAAGATGCTTATTTATGTAGCTATATGCGTAGTCTCCGAAGCGCCGGGCATGGGACAGGCCCCAGTGCGGTGGGAGCGTCAGCTTGTTAGCCGCTGCGCCAAACTGAAGCTCTGCAAGGTGGTCCTGTCCGCGCTCGAGCAACAGGAGCAGGCTCAGCAGCAAACACCGTCTGTGTCGGCTGTGGCCGTTCCTGAATGTACCGAGATCCTCATCCTGACATTTAACCCCGGTCAGCGCTCTTTGCACGGAAACCGGGAACTGATTCTTTGCAACATCCTGGATATTTTATCACGTCGGGGGGTCTTGCTCCGCAAGCACTATCCCGAGATCTTTCAGCGCCTACAAACCTACACCGAGGGCCAGAGCGATAAGTTTAACCCAGTGACGCTGCATCCTCGGGACTCACAATCAGGCCAGAGCTTCGTCTGCATCATCATGCCAGTGCACACGGACAGCGAGTTTATCAAGCTGCCTTCGGCGGCAGATGGCGGCAATCGGGTGACCACTATTGACGTTGGGTCTCCCGCCGCCTTGGCCCAGATGGACGACGATGAGCTACTCTTGCGCACTACAACATCAAGTTGATTGAAGGCAAATGACAACTTCTGCGGCGGCGGTCGACAAAGAAGCAGCCGCTGCAGTAGTGCCTCGCCTCCCCACATACTTGACTATGGGGACGCCGTGGGATGTGGCATTGAGAGCACCCGTATGTGATGCGATGCGTCTTCTATTTGCCCCTCTAACACATATGTCTTTATCATCGGCATCAAAGAACGCTTAATCATAAAAAATAAGTTTATAGCCGTTAACTGGTACGTTTTCGAAAATCTCCTTTATCAAGAAAAGTGGCTAGAGGTGTTCTAAGTAAAATTCTAAAAAAGAACTAGATAATTTAAAATTCAAATTAAAACCTTGAAATTTATTATAATATATTATAACTTAGTGCCCACCTAGAATGTATGTATGTATATAACAGACAGGGTGACTACTTCTTTGCAATCCTCACGCCTGCCACTGCTGCAAGAAATCATGAAAAACGTGTAATGAAACTATAACCTACCATATATAACTATAACTTCTCTAAAACGTTTATAGACATTGATGGAAATCAACGGAACGAATATTGAATTATCATTTAAGACTTATATACTTTATAATCTTTGACTGTTTTGCAAATTTCGTTTTAAGTTTGTTTTTATTGTTACAATTTAAAATAATTTATATTTTAAATGCGTTAAAGTGCATCGAATGCAAGGTTTGTTACATAAAAAGTTCAAATGACAACAAAGTATGATAAAACTAAATATCGCGACCGTGATTCTAATTTCATTAAAAAAAACTACTCAATACTTGTTAGTAAAAAAAACACATTATAAAGATATATCAAAACATTTAAAATTACCTGTATAAAAATTGTCAATCACATTTGGCTGACACCAAAAAGTTAATTCTGTCTGGTCACGTGAAAAAGCTTACATTTTTGGGATTTCCTAAAAATCATTCCCCAAAATCAATATTAGCACCAATAATAGGGCAAAGTCGGAGGTCTCAAATTCACCTGGTGTAAAAATAAAAATTGGTCTTTGGTCATTTTTTCTCACTTGTAATAGAGTACGGACGAACTTGGGGAGTTATTAGACAATAATGCTGATTAGTCGAGCCTTTGACCTTGGCTTCGAAAAATTAGTTGATCAGGTTTAAATCCAAATGAAACTTTTCAAATATTTCTATATAGGTAGAATACATATGTATGTGTTAATATACATTTAATTTACAGGTCGAATATGTTTGTGGTCAGGCGTCTTGTTTTGTTTGGTTATATTTCAATTATTTAGGAAGCTAAAATTTCGACTGCAGAATGAAAGCTGCTTTCATACTTTTTTATGTTTTGGAGGTAACGAAACCACTTTTTTAAACTCAAGTTGTTTTCCCGATTGGCTTATCTGCATTTCGTAAATATTTAAAATGTAATAAAATATCCAACATTTGAATCCCAGAGCACATATTTGTACATTTGGAAAAGTACATAAAAAGGGATTTTCATACCCTTGCAGGGTATGCAACGTAGAAGCTATCTGAACTTTGCAGATAGTCTTCTGACTATTGGCCGAATCGGCCGACTATAATATGGCTGACATAGGAACAATCGTAAAAATATTATAACTTTGCTGTTTTTCATAATATTTTAAATCTACTTTGACATATAATCATATTGTATTCTTTTAGAATTTCGGTTTTAATTGTTTTTATAAACATTTTTTTTAGATATGGAAATTTTGTATTATTTCAGACGGACGACTGTATGACATAGCCAGAAACTATTGGCAAAAGAAGAGAAAAATGTAAAGCTGTGAATGTCAAACTATAGCTGTAAACCTGTCAAAATATAAATATATTATTATGAATTAGTTGAAAACGGCAAGTTAGATTCCTTTCTAGTTCATTACTTTCTGGTCACTTTTATATGTCTATGTTAAAAAAACAAAGCTTTAATTTTGTTTCTAAAAATGTTGCTGCAGATCTGGGGCAACCATAAGATATAAGAAAAAGATACATATAAGAAAAAGAATCCATCGTGGGTGAGTTCGATTACGAATATACACGACTGTGTGTACGCGGTACCCAAAGAATCGTACATGAATGTATGAGAAACATAGATATGGTCGCAAAACGCTGTTAAGAATATGTTGCTAACACAAATGTTGCTGAAGTTCATAGAAGCATGCACAACCACTTCATTGTCTCATAACTCCCACGTTTATAATCTGATTTTACTCAACGACAACACCATTTATAAATTTGACAACACTTTTTCCCTTACACTAAAATTCACAAATTTATTTTAGTTACTGTTTTTCATGATTTGTGAGGGTGAAAATGAATGTGCCCACATATTAAAATAAACTTGATCTGGGTGCAACTGAATGTTGTCCAGAAGTGTATCTCTTGGTTGTAATCTCGGAGATCTGCTGTTGTAATGCTGATCTATACAACGTCTGCCTGTTATTCATATTCTCCCTTCTAAAAACAACACATACAAATTTTGCTACTGGATACAGAGGTATGCGGTAATAAGTTAGTAGTTAGTAGGCACATAACTCAAGATATAGTTTAACCATATATCCAGATATTATCTTTTATACTCATGTAGAGTAGTATAATCTATAAATCATGTTTTTAAGTTGCTCACATATGATCGTTAGGTTAAATTATAGAACAAATTTAAATCGGCATGACCTCAGAGCTTTTATACCAGGTAGCCTAGGTACAAGGGAATTACAAATAAATTCAAACCGACAATGTATGAATATCCGATTCTCAGTTCGTGTGAAACAACAGATCTCTATAGAAGCTAGGGTACCGCATCGCACACAGGTCAAGTTAAACATGTGGATGCAGCCGCTACCAATAAACCATGGCCCTTAAGGCCACCACTGAAAAAAACATGGGCCTTTTAAATTAAAGCACAAACGCTTTAGTACCTGGTGTTCCGCAGTCGAGAGCGCTTTTTTATTTTATACATACTTACGAGCTGAATACACCTCTGTTTTAAATTACCTTTTATTTAAATTCACCCTTTTATTT
>JAEIIJ010018848.1:0-21993 GCA_018904815.1 Drosophila ogumai | reverse complement strand
TTTTTTAATTTAAAACCACTGTGCAACGGAAAACCTGTCTTTTCACAAATGTTGACAACCATACTTGAGGTTTCATCAACAAAAAAAGCCCCGCCGAAAACAAATGTCTATGATCGGCGCAAGAGGGAAGTCCACGTTGTGCTCGGCCCGTGTCCAACCAGTTTCGAGTGGCCATAAGCCAAACAAAAAATTTGATAAATACTCACAGCCGGCGTTCAATAGCTTAACAGTTGACTGAGGTGTTTCAGCGAAATAAGATAGGAAAATATTTGAGCAACTAAAGCACAAAATTTAACCTAAAAATGAAATTTCTGGTAAGTTTGAACTAAAATAAAGAAGGAAGCTGCGGTTTCCTAGAGTTATTATTATTATTACTTTTGGCTTTTTCTTAAGGTGTTTTAAATCAAACTAAAAATTAATTTAATAATCAATAAAATTACTATTTTTTCTTTGATTTTTATTTAACCCTTAGATACTCGTCTTTGTGACCCTTGTTGCCTTGGCCTCGGCTCAGTTTGGACTCTTCGGAGAATTGGTGCGGGATGTTGAGCAATTCGGACAGCAACAGCAGCAGCAGCAGCAACAACAACAAAGCGGATTTGGAGGAGGGCAACAAGAGCAGCAACAGGAGCAGGGCGTCATCTTCAGAGGTCCTTTTGGCGGCGAAGTTGAGTTTTTCCAGGAGCAGCAGCAACAGCAGCAAGGCGGCGGTGGCCAACAGCAGCAGCAGCAGCAGCAGCAGGAAAATCTTTTTAATTTCTTTGGTTGAGCTTAAACAGCCAAGATCACTGAGTAACAGTCTGAATACAATCTTCTAGATTTATAATAAAGCCATAATTCCCAAATAAATACAACATTAACAAAGGAAAAAATTCAATTTAATATTTTAAAATAAATTGTACACCTTTAAGAAACTTTTAGTTAGTAAATAACCAAATGAACTATGTTTTCATCTTAAGAAAACATTAATTTAAAGTCCCAAAGGATTTAAATAGCACCCCTAAAATGTATACATATAAGCTTCACCAAATCAAATGAAAGTACTTAATTGATGACGGCAGGGATCAGGGAAAATTTGCCTCCTGTTTGTTAGCGAATCTCACAATGGCTTCGTGTCAAAATCGCGATGATGGCCATGGCCAAATGTTATGGGAAAAGTTTTTAAGCCAAAAATCGCAAAACTCTAATGAGTGCTATCGTTAAAATCAGGAGACGGGAAACGGTGGGACTTTCGGTTGCTTTATCCGAAAGCACCGAAACACCATCAAAGTCATTAAGCGGAAAACCCTTTTGGCTTCTTTTCCACGCATTTTCATTTCGCCTCGTAATGACTTCATCCCAGCCAGAGTCTTTGGGGTTTTGGTTCTGGTTTTGTTATTGGAGACAATTTCGAAGCCATTCGCCAGCCAGCCACCCACCAAGAAAGCCAAGAACCCCAGGACCACGACCAGGACCGACAGTAACAACAACACTCGTAACTACAAAACAACTTTTTAATTGCAATTAAATACGTAACAAGTTTTTAGTTGTAAGTGCGACGAGCGTCCCGTGAACACACAGAGAACTTGGCCGTGCCCCCGGATGGCTCCTCCGGAGTGTCCATTGGTGCCGCTTATTGTTGTCGTGGCTTACCCTTATCTCTCCCCGGCTATCTGCTCGGCACTCTCGTATATATGAAATTGCCATTGCAGTGTTTCGCCCTGTGTGTATATTGCAAAATTGAGTTGTGCGCTTTGGGGTTTTAATTGTTAATTGTTGGCTCAGCTTGCCGGGCAGGGCGCCGTTTTTGACGTCAGCCAACTTGATGACAGTCGTCGGAGCTATGTGGTTTGGGAATGGGTCGGGTTTTCCCAAGAAAAGCGCGCCTGGGGGATTATTCTTTTCGGAAGAAAAGTGGCGAGGCTGAGGCTGAGACACACTGCCTGATGGCGGAAGAATACGATTTTATGGATTAGAGAATCAAGTGGAAGCCCTTAATGACTTTCGGGTTAAGTGGGGAAAGCACATTTGGTGCGGATTTTGAGTCAAATCGTCAAGTTTATCGAGGCAGACGAGGCCAATCAGTACTTAATGCAGCAAAAGACTTGTAAATTAATTTCAAAATATTGAATTAGGAACTTTAATTTAACTTAAAACTAGTTTATATAAATAAATTGCAGTTTTAATGTTTTTTGGTCTCGGGGAGTGTTGAAGATTTATTTAAAAAAATATACGAAAAGTATACTATATAAAATAATAAAGTTTAATAAACCCTGATTCGGTGAACTAAAAGACTTACAAGTTATTTAGTTATTTATTAAAAATTTTGTATACTAGAAGCTTAGTCTTGCTTAAAATATTTAATACTTAAGAATTGTTTACCTAAGAATCTTCTTAGTGATTGCAATAAGTCAACAAGAACAATTCAGCAACAAACTATGCATACTTATGAATTAATTATGCTGTTCACAAGAATATTTATTATTATTTATTATTATCAGGGCAAGCACTACTCAGTCTGTATTATTATATTTCAACAGCATACAACTTGACGCCCAGGGCGAATGTCTTGATTTCGTTGATATGCATGCCATTTAATTTGAATGCAAATTAAAATATGATGAGGCCACTGATGTTGTCGCTCAACCATTTACCTTTCCCATCTAATGATCTTTTATAGGCACCCACCTGCCCTGGAGCCATCGCCACTTGCCAAAGCTGTCCAGGTGACCTCCAAGTGCCTGTTTTTCTTACCTGCGCTGGGATTTCTTTTCCTTTTGCTCACTAATTTGGCCGCAATTTACATAAAGGCCGCGCGGGCCCCAAATGTTGTTAGCTATGGTAATTTTACATACCACCTCCGCTTTCGTTGCTTATTTCGAGGCACCAACAGAAAAAGTGTAATTTCTTTTACCATTCAACTTGATTAAATTAGAGTAAGGGAATGTGCGAGAGAGGGACTGAGTACTAATGAGAGGCAGCTGCATTTTAGTGCCTGTCCGAGAATATTACCCAGTCCCAGTCCCAGTCCAAGTCTCAGTGCCAGCCCCATCTCCGCTTTTCGTATATATAGTGACAGATGTATGACTTGGCATTTATAGTTTTGTAGTCGCAATTTTCGGTGATTTATTTATGCATGAAATGCAAACAAAATCAGAATAATTACCAACAAAACCCAACTGAACTGACAGTTGGACAGACCGCCCAAACAAAGCAAGAAGTATGATGTGAGCCGGAGCGACGTTCAACGGAGAATATTGCAATGCACACAGTCAGTCAAACAGACAGGAATACAGGCAGCGACTCTTGAGCTGTCAGATGGCAACTGTGGGGGAATATTATAATATTTGCAATCCGTAAAGAGCTATTTCCCCCATATTTATATGGCAAGAAGTTCGCTTAAATGGGGGCCACGGTGAAGTAAGTAGAAGCGGCCGAGATGTGAGTGGAAAGAAATTATTCACCATTATAAGAGGATGAGATAGGGATGTATACACATCGTAGGGAAAAATATAGTTTTACAAAAGGAAATTTACATTGAAATATATTAATATTTATTCGAATAATATGATGAAATATATCAACATAATTTTAAGACTATATTTAAAGTCCTGTAGAGGGAAATTTAAAATATTGATATTAACGAAACCATAAAAGAGGCATTCAGTTTATTTATATTATTGTCTGATTATTTCTTAAAAATCTTTAAAGCTTAATTAACTTATCCCAACTTCTGATTTTAATTATACATCTCATCTTAATCAAGAAATTATTAATTAGTTGCCATAAATTATATAGAATACTAATATATTATTCTTAGTTTAGCAAGACTTTGTGTTTGCAATTAAACATCCACTCTAGTTTGAATAATATCATGTGATGACACCTGTGATGTACTTCACGATATTTGAATTCCTTACTTTTATTTGGTTTTGATTCTTTAATTAATTTTTGATTTATTAATCTGAGATCAAATTTTAAATAAACGCCAAGCTAGAAACTTTATGGTAAGGAGATTAGTGTAGAGCATGAATAACCGCTCACTTCATTTCCGATTAATTTTCAAAAATAAACTTTGAGCACCCTTTGGCCCGACCAGATCTAGCCATTACCAATATTAAGGCTCCCCCCCGGAAGCAGGCTCCATCTTCCCCTTTGGCCTTTGCCTTTGCCATTGCAGTGCAGCAGTAAAAGTGACTGCACACAGCTGTGCTTCATGGCTCCGGAGCTGAATCTGGAGGCTGGGACTACTGCGGCAGTAAGATTTTATTAGCGGTGGTATTAGCAGCGACAGCCAGAAAGAGGAGCCACCCCCATCTTGTCCCATCGCTAGCCAGGCCCATCTCCAGGATCCAGGCTGGCCCCCCTACTACAGTGGTTGGCGTTGCATATTAATGCAGGCATAAAAATATTTACAACTTTTTTATGCAGCAAACATTTTTCGCCGTTTTGCCTTGTGTGAGAGTTTTGTTCTTGGCAAATTTAATATAATTTTTGGTCGTTTAATGAGGGTCATTCAAAAGTGCTCGCCGGCTCAACGCCCATTTTCGCCAAGTAGCCTGCGGGCACAACAAGTGTGCTGCCCATTAAGAGTGACCCCTCGGTACGGCCTCGTAAAAATTGCTTAACAACATTATGCAAAGTAAGAGGATGCGGCCGTAAAATGGAGAGCGCGGCCAGTTTCTGGAGACGACCCACGTCTTAGGTGGCACTTGAACCTGAAATTGCGCCCACTGTGCAGGTCCGGAATTGTGAGCAGAGGAATCCGAATCCGCATTCGGAGTCGCCTCCGGTTTTTGTCTTTCACTTAATCCCTGCGCCGGCTCGCAAATTCCAATGCTGGTTTCTGTCATCCCCAAAAGTTACTCTGGCTGCCCAGGGTGCGGGTGGGATCGGGTGCGGCCCCCAAACGAAAGGATTATACAAATAAAATAAAAGCGCGGGTCCTGGGAGGGCGAGGTGTTATAAATTTGGGACAGCAGGTGAAAACAATTTGGTGCATAAAGTTTTCGCTTAGCAGCTCAGCGCGTTGGCGACCCAAGGACCCCGAGCAGGGATATGGCTCTGACTTCTGTTTTGTGGCCCAATGCGGTTTGACACAAAACAGAGAGAACAAAAAGGGGGTCAGGATAAAAAACACCACACACACTCACACACACACAAAGGAGAAAAGCGTAGAAACACAATCGGAAAAAAGGAGAATGCCTAAAAAAAGTTAGCAGCTTGGCAGGCATATTTTTGCAGCTACGACTGCTCTAACGGAACACAGCTGAGGCACTCGTAATATGATCGTAATTCTACCGTTATTTTAATAAGTTTATCCCGTGAACAACACTTAAGGATAATACTTTTTACTGTGGCTATCCTAAAGGACTCTTCTTAGGTTGGTTTAATACAGCCAAGACAGTGTTTTTTTACTATTTTAATTTTTTTTTATTTTATGTTTTTTTGATTTCTTAAATTTCCTATTTCATAAGTACAATTTCCTTGATTGTATTCTTTACTTACAATAATAGTTATATTTTTTTAGGAATTATAACTGAACTCATAAACTCATTTAGCTTTTTTGAAGAGATCACCACCTCCAAATTTTTACAGTCCACCCATATCTTTACTTTATCCTGTTAGTTTCTAGCTAAAATTTTAATGTCATCACGAAATTTTAATATTATCACAACATTAAAAAAAAAAAAAAAGAAAGCCCTAATGCATTTCCTATGGCCAGGTCTGCGGTCAACGCCGCTCTGCCAATGCCAATGCAGAAGGCAATGGAGACCAAACCGGCAATGACAGCTATTTCTCATGTTAGACGTGCCTTTTTATGTGGCTCGGAAATTAAAGTAATCATTTTTTATTGCGCGAACAAACAAAAGCATTATACTTTACTGCTCCGGCTAAGAGGGAGAGATGACAAACACAATGCAGAAAGCAGAATAGAGACGACCACAAAATGCACTGAAGGACAATTGAGTGCAGAAATATGGACAAGAGCCGGAGAGAAACCAGAAAGCGGATACGCTGTCCAAAGAGCCGAGGCAGGCGGAACTGAACTGCAACGTAGAGATTCTGTAGAAACAGTATCGAACGAGTTTAGTTAGCTAAAGGTAATGAAATAATTTTAAAAACTTAACATTTCTTAAAAATAATTAAATGGAAAATATATTACAAAGGTTTACAATACATCTAAATAAAAACTTTAATTAATTTAATGGTTTTACTTATTATGTTTGACTTATTTCCCTTTTACTATGAGGTTCTCGAGCCATTAGTCTTAACGAATGACGATCAGCCCCGCCTTAGAGGCTACCTCCAGCTAAAAAAGAGCCACTCTGACAGAACTGGCCACTAAGCTTAACCAACTAAAGTAAAGCGGATGGACTCGGACTCGGCCTCGGCCTCGCTCCCGGACCCCTATCTCCCAGCTAGCAACTCCCAGTTCCCGGCTTCCTGGTCCCAGCTCGATGCTCGAAACTCGGACGCGACACCACTCGACTCGCACTCCCGACGAGCAGAAGAACAAAGACTTTGGCAGCTGCGACAATGACAGCAGCGAAAATAAAAATATATACACACAAGCCTTCGGGTATTTTCGGGGGCTGCTGTCCCACCACCACCCGCCATTGAGAAAATTGCATTAAAATCTATGGAGTGTGCATAGAAAGTGCAGAATGTCCTGTTCCCTCGCCTAGCTGGTGTGGGGCTCGGGGTAGTTTCAGTTTTTCGGAACTACGAAATGGCGAATTCGTGAAAAATTAAAGGAAAAAGGATATGACGCCACATTGCAACATGAACGCAAAATTGCAATTTTATTATATTTTAACAATGCACTTCGTTACGTGATTCCCACCAGGAATTGGACTCGTTCCCGCCGCACTCCAAGTGAAGCCAAGAGACAAACCCTTACCTTGGTCGCTTGTACACAAGCGTATATATTCAAATTTTTTTGGGTTTCCTGATGGTTTTATGCATGCAATCTGAAAGGGGGGCACATCTACAGTTAACAGTCGTATTTTATTGAGTTTTTTCTTTGAATTGAAGTCATAAATTCATTTAGATTTTGCATGATGAAAGGCATTTCGCATGTTCTCGACTTCGAAATTATTTTGGTTGCCGACACAGCGATTCAATATATAAAAATATAAAAATAAATGGATGTATTTTCAAGGAAACTCAAATCTAAAGTAAACATTAAACTGTTTAATTGTATAACTTTTCTCCTTACTAATTGGCATTTCAGCCTTCATTTGCACATCACTCATGTTGTCTGTCTTGGCCGGACATGTGTTTAGACAAGTTCATGCAATTTGTTTAAAGCATTTTGTGTAACAATTAATATGCTTGGAAAAGTCTTTTCACAAAGAATCCTGGCTGTCGGCCGAGAAGTTTTCTTCTCTCTTTAAATGCCAAAAACAATGACAGCCGTAAATAATACGCCTTTCCTGCACTGGCCTTTATGGCTTCTTGTGGTTTTGGCCTGCTTTTTATTTGCGCTGGAAAAATATTATTTACACTTTATGATTTCTTTATTTAGCACTAATTGCTGCCTTTACTCCATGCAGAAGCTGGGCTTGGCCTTTGCCTTGGGCAAGTGGGGAGTGTCGACGATTAAACTGGAATAGGAAAATGGACAAACGAATTTCAAATGAATGTCGAAATGAATGGCAAAACAAAGAAAATTAAATGCATGCAATTCGAACTGAAACCTTGAACTTCTTAGATTCGTTTGCCTAGCAAATCTAAAACGAAATACAAATAAATTTAGGGGCCGAATCCGCCTCTATAAACATATTTAAAATAATCCAGAGGCTTTTTTTGAACCTCAAAAAACAGTCTGGATTGGTCCTTTGGAAGACGAAAAAGTCAAGTGACGAATTCTCCGACAACTCGTCATTGCCGGCAGAAAGATCTGCAGGGCGCAAGGATACTCAAGAGCAAACACATCCATTTCAAGGCACACTTGCACATGCTTGCCAGCGCAGTCAGATAATATGAAAAAGTTTTCCTTTCTCTGGATTTATTTTTATGCCTTTTGCCTTAGCATATGCTTGTTTATAGCCGCTGCTGCCTTTGCCACAGGACTTTGCCTCCTTGCGATGCTGCTGTTCTTCTTGAGCGTGTAAAGTTTATTTTTGTTACTTATTATTATTATTATTCTGGCGCTGTTTCTTGTTGGTATTTTTCCTTACTGTGCGTCAGTTTCTGGGCGTGTGTGTGTGTATCTGCGTACTTATTTTCCGTAATTAATTTCGTGCTTCGAAACATCTGCAGCTGGATTTTTACTGCATCTGAAATGGCGCATACGCCCCATGTAATGCAGACTTGATGGTTTGCTTTCAGTTCGCGAAAATGTTGTGCGGGCTTTAAGCTCTCCTCGGCTGCTGCCTGCTTTTTCCTCACCGTAAAAACGCCAATTTGTTAAACCAAATTTAATGCTGTAAAGAAATATTTGCCAACTAGACAGGGCGCTGCAGGGGAGGAGGCGCCGTCGTGCCCACAATTGACACAACAAATTCTTGCAAATTTCATGGGCAAAACTCAACTGCACGGAGTGGGAAAGCTGCTTGGAAAACTACCAAAGACGACGACTCCGAGGACGTTCCACATGAGCAGTTGGGTTTAGTTCGGTGTAAGCCAAAACACGGGCACTTGGCTTATAGAACTAAAAAGGGTGTCGATCTTGGGATAAAAGCAACCTCTATTTAGATTAAAAAAATGCTATATTGGTATATTAAAACTAAGAATAATATTGGTTAATATTTGATGGATCTATTAAGAAACTAGATTCAAAATGGACTAGCTTAAAACTATAAGAGTAACTCGTGTCTTTACTTTTTAATATTATACTTTAGAGTATAGCTTATTAATTTTTTTTATAAATTTATTCAAAGCGGAATAGACAGTCACTTAGCCTTAACCTTTCTTTTGGTAGACTTAAGTTTCATCTTCAATTGCATTTACCTATGCGCCACCACAGAGTCGCGTCGCTGCAATGTAAACAACCCACTGGGAAATGTGGAAATGGGGGGAGGAAAAGAAAGCTACCAAGAAGGGAGGGATATGCTTGCAGGAAACTATCCTCTGAAGAAGGATACACCCAGAAAAAAACTCATAAATTCGGTAAAAATCAAAGGACTATTTTCTTACTATTACTTCTTAACAGGAACCCCAACGGATTTTTATATCAATTATGTGACAGTTACAACCATTATTTACTTTCTGAATTTTTATAAAAATTTTTATTTTAATATATTTCTATATTTTCCTTAGGAAAAATATCCTATTGCCAGACTTCCAAAATGGGACATCATCCGCTGGCGGGTGAGTGCCGCAAATCAGTAGGAAATTTGCCAAGCAGTAACAACTCTCAGGATAACTAATCCACTCACACACTTCACACTTCAATTTCCGCCAGGTTTTCTTGCCTGTCTCATATCCGAGTGAAAATTCGAAGCTGTTTGTTATTGCTGCTCGTTATTGTTGCCATGTTCCATGTCGTTTTCCATTTCGATTGTGTCACTAACATGTTGCGCTCCACGAGCGGCCTTAGGGGCTGAAGGGGCTACGAGGCTACGGGGACTGCGGGGGCGGAGCGGCCAATGATTTGAGGAGCGCGCCCAGGCAATTTCACAACGGGCACGTATGCAAACAGTGGCCAAAAAGTGGGCGTTGTCATGCCAGGGTCTCGAAATGGGAATGTGCCAAACTGTCGGCTGCAATTTTGTCGGCTGCAGCTAGAAAAACGCATAAACAAAAAAAACTATGAAAAAGCTTTTAGTTCATTTGCTCAGCATTGAGGATACCCACTAGTTGTATTAAAATGTGTACTAAATTATAATAAAAATAAAACAATAAATGCCTTTATATTTTAAATAAATAAATAACATTGAAAGGGAAATTTAATAAAGTGAACAGAAATCCAAACTAATCTTCTTTGAACGAATCTTATGATATCTAAAGACTTGGGACACAATCATCTTGCGTTCAGGATTTTTAATTTTTTTTTTTTATTTTAAATTTAGCACTTTTAACATATTTATTTTGCAATATTTTGTTAAAAAAATAATTGTTTTTTTTTTTAATTTACTTATTATTATCTTAACAAGTAGTGTTGAAAACCTATTTTCCCCAACTGTTATTTATTTTGATATCTCGCTGGCGCAATAACTTACACGCCCAGTTCTCAGGTGTCGAATGCAGGGTGCAGCGTCAGACATTGGTGCCGAAACAACTAGCATATGACAAATTCAGCTCCGTATTTCGTCTCCTTGGGCTCCTGGCAGTGTACAGAGAATAATGGCCGTGCCCTCAGTACAATTTCCGTTGCATCCTCTGTGCCACAAACGAACAAAAAAATCACTGCAGGGAGCGACGAAGGACTCCAAATCTATGCCTAACTACAAAGTAAGCAAAAATCGGAACTGCTGCAGATTGAGCTGTTGCCGAAAATTCGCTGAGCTACGACTACGTAACGCCCTTAAGTCTGAATACTGCTGAGTGGTGAATGGTGAATGGTGAATGGCATTGAAATTGCAGTGTGCTGGCACAGGGCAACTGGTTGGTTTTTCTGAGTACTTCTTAGGCTATCGTGATTTTATTCTCCTTTTACACCAGAGAATTGAAACTTCATTCAGACGGATATATTAGATTAAATAAAGAATGTTGAAATCAAGATTAAAAGTCCGATATCAAATATTGTCAATATTAAAAGAGATTTTTTTAGATATAATTAAATGCAAATGCTTGATTTATATTTATTTTTTATAAATTTTGATTTTTTTAGATTTTATATTAGAGCTCTCCTGTGCTAAATGGAATCAAAAGCGTCCTGATCTGTCTTTTAAAATAGTTTAGAAGCCCGACCCAGTCGGGGCAAATGCATTTATAATACTTGTGCCCAGTTACGTTATGAAACTGAGTTTCTCGCCTGTCTCCACACGACAATGAGAAACGGGAACAGTAAGAGCACGGAAAAAAATCCGACTTCTGGCATAAAATATAGCGCGTTGAATACGTTTTTCGCAGCCTTCGTGTGGCATTTAATTAAATGCATTTTTATTTTTTAAATTTCGCCCAGCGTCACATAAAATATGCGGAGAAAAAAAAAAAAAAAAACGGGCACCACAAGAAACAGGTGTAAAGGGGAGACAGTGCAAAAAGGTGTTAATGGTGACTATGAAATTCCATTTGCATACACACTCCGGCTACAAAAAATAAAATACCATAAGCATAGTTTCTAGAAAAAAAAAAAATGCCGGCGATAATTTTTAATGCAATTTTACCTTTTTGCGTTGTGCCTGTGTTTTTGTGGCCCTTTTGGCCAAATAATGGTAATTAGGCGTGGAAAAATCCATTAGCCCTGGCCCGGTCGGATGCGCTCACAAGAAGTGACACCCAACTCTTAAAATTTTTAGGATTCAGGGGACTCGTATTGTATCGCGAGATGGGGTCTGCAAAAAATAAGACATTTTTATGGTTTTGTCTTAATTAAAATTTAATACTAAAGTGTTTAGAAAGCAGATTAGTTACGCTATAAAATATAAACTAATCACGCATCAAAATCAACCGCATAACGAAAAGTTCAAAGAACATATGGACCAGAATAACGCACAGAAAGGAATAGAAAGACAGACCAAGAAACTGAACCCAATTAAAGTTAACGGTGCCATGCTTCAGCCTCTCCTTCTCAATGGACTCACTGCTCTTTCCGAAATACAAACTGATCACAGTGGTCGTAACGGCTACTTTGCTGACCATTATGGCGGTGCGCTCGACTCGGTTCATGGTCCAGCCCCCAATGCTGTTCTGCCAGGGTCCCATAACCGGATTGGCCCAGAACCAGCTGATGTACAACTGCTCGAACCTGATCCGGAATCGCCTGCACCACGTATGCTGGAGGATGGTCTGATGGCCTTCTATGGTGAAGTACTTGGAGCGCATGAGGGGGGTGTGACCCCGTTCGATCCACCTTTCGACCACAAACAGCTGATGCCTCTTCAGCTCCAAATCGATAACGGTTACGGTGCGGCAGTACCACGAGGGATACCTTCCATTTCGCTCGATGCCCAGGGCCAGACGGGTGGGTATACTCACAGTGCCCTTTGGCACCACCATCTTGTTGGTGGTGTTCCTTAACAGTCTCGGGTGCAGGGGATCCTGGGTTATCTGATACTTGTTCTCCGGCTGATTCGGTGACTTCAAGTAGATCTTGATGTTCGAAGTGGTGCCAGCAAACTCCTGGCCCCCGGTCACAATCACGAGAAGTAATTCCTCCGTAATGTGACGATTTGGGTCCCATTTAATAGTTCCCCTATCGCAATCAAAGTCTTTTATAAGGTGCTGATTCGCGGCGATTTTGCCGAAGCTGCTGATAAAAATGACGACAAGCCCGAGGAGTAGTAACAAAAATAGGAGAATAATGACCCATTGAATGGCTACAACAAGCGGAGCTGTCAACATCATCTGATCTTGCGCCAAGATGGGAAAAATACGGGTGGCTAGGATGCCCAGGGTGTGGCAGGTGCAGTGTACCGAGGTCCCGTAGCTGTGCTCGAAAGAGAAGTTGCAGTGGTCGGCGGACCAGCCGGGATTCAGGCTGCGGTTCTTAAAATGATTGCATTGGTAAATTTCCAGCAGTATCGAGTAGTTAAGAGTTGGGACTGCTTTCCCTCCGGTATGCCATGACTCATTAAGGCCTGGCCTGTAAATGGATACAAATGCCACGCTACTCGCACAGCCGTTGGCCATCCAGACACGTTTACCCCCCATCGCGGGTGTTACAAGACAACGGTTCTGAATAAGTTCCTTGGACCCTGGCCGCCTGTGCAATCGCATATTGACATAAATCGGCTCAGAACAGTTCACAACCCGCACCGCCAACATGGCCTTATAGTTGAGCTTCAGTCTGTAGTGGTGAACCTCCAAGCTGTCGACTATGCTGCCACTCGAAATCAACTTGACGAAGTTCTCGTCCTCGCTGAACTTGGTAATGTCCGTCTTGTACACAACAGGGCTCTTCAAACGGGACTTATCCCCGACCCAAATGAATCCGCTGCGATTGTAGGCGTGGATTATAAGTACGCTGGTTGCCGCGGGCATCGGATGCGGGTACCACCAGAAGAAATTTTGGTGGTTCTGCTGCGAGACGATTTGCCACAGAATGTCTTTATGGTGCAGTTTCGTACGCAGCTCATCTAGGAGTTTAGCCGATATCTGTAGTTCGTGAATGTTGTCTATCGTCCTGAGGGAGAGGGCCTCGATCGGGTCTTTCACATGTGTCGCATTCATCTGGTAGGCAACGCCGCCCTTTAGCACAGACAAGGGCTTATCATATGTATACGCCTGCTGGCTAGCCAGCATGCCTAGGAAGTAGACACACTTGTACAGGTGCCAGGAGGTCAGCATCCAATGGTTAATCCTAACCAAGATCAGGGGATCAAATGCGATATTGAAACGCTTCGCTAGGCGAATCTTCTCTATGTTGAGGCACTCGGGATCGTTGGGCTTGCACATGGCCTTCGAATGCGTTTCAGAGGGGATCCCCAGCGAGGACATGTAGAACATGTGCATGGCAGTGAGCGAGTCATAGGCTTGCGGTTGCAGCCGGTCGCCCTGCCGCACAACAACATCGAAGATGCGGCACATTTGCTTCAAGACTTTCCCCAGAAGCAGTGCATCTTTGTAATCGATTGGAATCAGGTAGTTGAGCAAATTGGTAGCCAGAACTGCAAACCTTTCAAGCTGGGCAGTCGAGAAGGCTTCCTGCTGCATCAAGCTAGCATATATCATGTTAGCATGCTCTGCATTCTTGACATGCGTGCTGGCCGCTATTGATCGACTGACTGCTGAGTTCCAGAAGCCACGCCTTATCAAATCCGGGACATTACGAAGAACCTGCCTGATGCGCTGTTCTGGCTTCGCCTTGAGATCCTTGAACTTGAACGGCTGTACGTCTACATTTAGGTCCTGGCGAACGCACACATCAATGGCGTCGCAAATATAGACTGCAACCTCTTCGGTCGCCGTCAGATGCGCTACATACCTTGCGAACTGCGATTGCCCAATGATGCCCGTTGCAGGGTTTACGTAGCGATAATAAAGGGGTCCAAATTGCGTCTGGAAACCCCTACAATTGATCTCGAACATTGTGACGGCCTCGATGCCGGAGGTCGGAGAGATAGTACAGCTTCCGTGCTTGGGCCCGTCGTTCCTTTGCAGTGTGCAAAAGGCTTGCGCAGATAGCATGCTCGCCAACTGGACCCTTAAGCGGACGGAAAGCGAGCGGTAGGGGTAGTGCATGATTGCAAAATTCGTCTGAGAGACCAGCGTTTCTTCCATTGCCTCACTCGACGTTGTCACCCACCACTCATATCTAACAATTGGCTCGTTGCAGTCCTTGCACTTGGCCTTCAGATGGACACTATCTGTGGAGGCGTACACTCCATAGGCGCAGTTGCGCACGCACTGGATGTCAGGCGTAAAGGTGTCAGTGGAGACGCCCAGCAGGAGCTGACTGGCAGTATTAGAGTGGCCTGGGTTTTCTCGCGGGGATACGGCCAGGGTGAATAAGTACTGGAACCCTCTTCTGAGGGTATTTTCTGGTAGTCGCAAAATGGGACCTATGGTAGAACACGGATAAAAATTAAAAATAAGTAGTCTAATTCTTAAGCTTCGAACTATCCCCGTCCTGTTAGCTTGCGGGGTCTATATTATACTTGATAATATATAAATGATATGTATATAATATAGAGAAAAGTTTTATCCATAAATTAGTGAAAAGATCGGGGAAAGTTCGAAAATCATAACCATATCCCTACCACCATAAAAACTTACTTACTGTCTGACATATGTGAACGGCAATATCTGTTCCTCGGATCGTTTTTGCTCCTGCAACTCCAGACAAATTTCTTAGTGTCAAAATTTTCGATTGGCCCAGCTAGGTCTCTCGTCTGACTGCCGTCGAGTATAATTATACTGCCAACGTCCACTTTTCGCCGCTCATTGCCCACAATTCTAACATCCACCTTAGGGGGCGTGTACCTCAAGTAGCACTAGAATGGAGATTATCGACTGTTGGGTAACACATTTGGCCTGACTTGGTCTACTCACACGAGCTACACTAGAGACATCATTTATTTTGGCTTTGGCCCGCAATACTAATATGACTCCCATTTTATATACACCGTATGGAGGCAGGCTGAGCACAAAATGTTCAGTTACGGCAACATGCTTTAGAAGAACTGTGGAAAGTAACTTAATTTACTTACAAAAGTCGATTCGAAAAGCAACAGGTAGGGACCTAACTTAGCGAATGACAAATCTAGAGCAAGGCGCTCACTTTAAAATGTAATTAATTACAGAAATAATCTTAATTATGGACTTAAAATTGTTAAAAGTATAAGCAATATGTTATGTCAAAAATGATTTAGTTATATTGTTACAAAATTTACCCTTCCGAAAAATAGTTACCGTAATGTGGCAGCCCTTACTTTTCTCCCGCAGGTCATAAAAGTCCCATCGGGTATGGCCATACCGGATATGACCACAGTCGCCGGTTACAACTGCCATGAAAAGGAGGTGGCTCTTGCTCCAATACTCCAACGGATAATCGGGATCCTCGCAGAAGCGTAAAGAGAATATAGGCATGCAGGAAGCTTCTGGTGTCTTATGCACCGTGATTCTGCTTTGCACCTCGGCTGCCAATAGCTTGCTCCTGTCCGAGTAGGAACTGACCCGGGCTATGACGAACTTATGATCCGATTTATAAAAAGAGGCTCTGGTGCGGTAGAAATAGCAGCTTGTGTAGGGCAACCGGTGGGGTATAAGTAACCTTTTACGCAATACTCTTCCAAAATCTTTAGTATACTGCCACTCGTTTTGTTTGGTCCCAGGATCTGTCACTAGCTCGTCTATAAAATAGTCTTTAGTGTCCACCGTGAGGTTCAGTACGAACTTCTCGTTTCCCAGGTTAGGCATGGTCACGTAAACTAAGTACGCCCTGCCAAATATTGGTCGCCGAGTTAGGTAAATATCTACTTTTAATGGATACCTAGCGCTACGCCTTTGATATTTTTGAGGTCTTGATTGTGTGAAATCTGATTTATAACACCTTATATCTACGTTCGGCAAATTGCAGTTGAAGTCTTCAATGGCTGTTGTGTTTTTCTCACAGGCCTGGCTAGAATCCTGGCAGGCCGAGCTTTTCGTAATCCGTGGTTCTTTATCAAAATTCAAATTTTTGGAGACGTTGTTGACATTATTTCTATGAATTAGAGGATTTTTGAATCTAGTTTGCTTAATGACCTTCTTCTGCGTCTGCTTGTCATTGCCTGAAAATTCAAGATTTTTATTGAGAACAGGATCCCAAAGGACCTGGACTCTCCTCTTTTCTTCCTCGTCACCTTTTGTCTTGTGGGGGATACTCAAATCTGAATATTCGGGCACTACAGGTGAGGTATTCGAACCTTCCTTCAGTTTACTTCTAGGGCTGGCTGCAGTCCTTTTGCCATTTTCCCAAAAGCTACCATCCAATAACGACAACAATTGCGTTCCATCGTTGGCCATGATCACGATTAGCGAGGTAGTCATGAGGTACAGGAACAATGGCATAATTTACACAGACAGCTTGACAAAAAAATTACTATTTGCTTAATTATATCCATTTTGGGTTAAAGTTTGACTCAATGAGCATGGATTGCCTTATGTGGCCAGTCACTGTGGGATGCCCTTATTCCATTCGCATAATTGCATAATACTTGAACTGTGCTTGTCAGCCAACATGACATTTCACCACAGAAAATGTTCGTGTTTCTTGTGGCAGATTTTTTCAGCAATGTCCTCCCGTTGTCGTTTTTTTATATATATTTTTGTTGTTGTTGTGCTGTTGCCTACATAATTGTTTTAATTAATTGGGAATTGTGTATGCAGCGAGCATAAAGTGCACTTCAAATGTGTGAAAGGGAACAAAAGCGCGAATCGCTTTTCTGCACAGCTGGTAATTTATTGACCACAACAGCATCCCAGCATCAACATCATCAACAAGAGCGATTACAGAACACGGCTTAAACCCAACTTCAAGCCGGGCACATGCCCATTTCCATTTCCAATCCCATATAAATCAAATGAAATTAACCCAAAGAGGGAGCGTGCTGCCAATAGAGTGTTGAATTTTTATAAACCACAAAAGCAACGAGCATTGACAATAGACAATCATACTTTATTTACTATAAACTTCACACAGTCATAGCTTTTCTATCTGGTCCAGAGTGCCGAGGCGAGACAGGGTGACAATTTCTTAAATTGTTCAAGCAAATGAGAATGGAATTGAAGTGGGGGAAGCCAAGGGGAAACCCATCTACGGGAGAGCGCACGTCGCATAAAAAATAAGGCATTGGGAAAAAAAAGGGAATCAGAATTTTGTCTTTTTCTATGCTGAAAATATTCTATTCTCTCACTTTGTTAAAATAAGAAGATACTCTAATACGAAGATAAGTTAATTTTATTTTTTAATAATTTATTATGTTGATTAGTATTTTTTGAATTTTTAAATAATTCCCAAGCTAAGGGCTTGTGCTTTTATTTCAACAAATGTGACAGGTTCTTAAGAAGGTAAGTTGTTTATATTATGAATTCTAAAACGATGTTTACTTATTCATATAAAATATAAATAATAATAAATTAATAAAATTTGTTTGTTTTCAGCAATTTATTTTTTCATTTTTCATGCATACCCTCCCGGCAGGGTATCAAAACTTTAACAGTAAAGAAAGACTCGACAAAAAAAAAACCAAAGAATGGAGCATTTTACGATTTAGCATGTGTGTACCCACTGCGAGGTAGGAGGCTTGGGGTCTGATGAACCGGCGGACGGACTCACATACGGACGGAGGAGCAGCAGTGGAGGACCGCCAAGTTCAGCACTTTGGCGTGTCAAGTGCTTTTCATTTTCCGAGCACGTCGTCGCGTCATAAAACAAAAACGCATGAAGCACAACGGCCAGGGGGAGGCGGTGGCACGTTTAGCATATATATTTTCACACTTGCAATCATACTTTAAGCAGGGCAGCACGCACACACTCACCAGCGTATCTGGGCTAGGGATGGCAGCCCGGCGGGAGTTTAAAAAAAATCAAAGTTTATAAGACACATGTGCCTTGAGGTCCCTACAAGTCTAAAAAATAATCTGACCAAAATTGTTCTTTCCTTAAGTCGAAATCGAAATTAACGTAAGCCAAAGAGTTGATTTGAAATAAGTTTTGTAAGCTTAACCTTCTTGATATATTTAGCTATCAGATGTAATTTATTTAAGTCAATATTTGATAATATTTCGAATTATACATTGGTAACACAAGGGGATTTCCATGGCTGTGGTTTAAATTAAACTCAAACTTACCGAAAAAATCAATAAAACCTAAAACGAAAACTAAAACATCGCAACAAATTAAAATATAAACCAAAACTTGATATTCGGTAATATATTTTGTATGCCATTTTTTAATAGTTTTCCGTTTTTTGTCACCCCTAAGTCGCTCCCACTGTGCACCATGGCGGTATCTTGGAAGGAGAACTTTCTCGTATCTTCATTTTCACTCGCAGGCAAAAGCCGTGCCATAAAAGTGCGTCGGGATTGTCGCCAAACTTTTGCTTTCTTTACTCGCTCTTTTTAGTCCTGTTTGCTTTTGTGGGTGTGATGATAATAATTTCAAGAGGTATTCGACCGGGGCGTTTATCTTTTCTGTTGTGTTTCTTTTTTTTGTGGCTTACTTTGTCCCTGAGCTTTGGCTCGGCTTAATTAAAATGTCAAAGACCCCGTTAGGGGTTTATAATTACCGAAAATAATCAAATTTGATAAGCAACACTAGCCGACGAGGTACTAGTTCGCTTCTTAAAGATATTTCAATGACAAAAATGTATTTAAAATTATTTCTAATTATTCAAACTCCTTTTGAGATGACATACACTTGCCTTTCATTATGTTGTGAATGTTGGCCAGTGTAATGTGGAAAGGGATAAATTAATATTAATGTGAATCGGCTTGTCGGGTAGGCTGAAAAGTGTCTCGCAGTCGTCTAATAGATGTCAACTCTGCTTTCTGCTCGTTGGCCGGGCTGACATTATTAACTGAATCGACTTATGAGGGGCTGGCAAGGTGCGGAGGCTTGGCATTAAAAGGATTTCGCTGGATGTGCCATAATTTCTGACACTAATGACAGATAATGGTCTCCGAATTTTGTACATTAAATATTCGAAATGTGAAATAGTTGCGTCGCTCGTCATTATAGTCTCTACAGCCGAAAGTTTACAAGTTCAAAGCGCTCTGGCTCAACATCATCATCATCAGCCGGTCGTTATAATCATCTCCGGATTGGATCGAATGCTTAATGGAACTGAAAGCAGCGTGAAACCATTCTGCAGCCCATTACCATTTTGGCTCATCCACTGCGTCCATCCATCACTCTCCTGAAAACTCTTTATACTCCCAAAACTTTCAGCTGACGCTTTTTCAGTGGCTCCAGAAAGAGTTAAGGGTGTTGCTGTGGGTGCTAGGTGGTGCCGAGTGGTGGGTGGAGGAGTGAGGAGTGTTGGTGTGAGGGGGTTTGTTTTGGACTGGTTTGGTTCCGGCGGTGACATCTGTTTCGGCCACGTTGGCAACTTTGCGTGCGGTTTGTCTCTGGTCCAAAGTTCTCGGCCCCAACGCCCTTTAATGATCCATGCCGCAAATGAATTGCAGTCCAGTTGTAATTGCTGCACTTGATTTGCGGTGCGACTTGAGGGTTAACAATTATCTGCTGACGTCCGTGGAGACGACGCTAACGGAGTTCCTGAAGTTGGCACTAAGTAGACGACAGTTGACACACTGACCAGACTTCAGGGACAACTCTGGAAACTTCAATTACAAGCTGCTAATTTGACAAATGGATTAACTTCTTAAAGGCTAACATTTTCTTAGCTGAGCCCTTTAACAATCGATTGCTATATTACCCGAATTTTTAGTTCATTTAAATGTACAAGATTTAAAGTTTATATTTTAATTATTAAATTTTGATAAATAAATAACTCTTTTATTATATTGAATTTCCGCTTTATGGCTATGCCTTGAGATAATGTTTAACCATTTGAGCAATGATTGATATTCCTGTAGATTTATCAGTGGTTCTAACCCGCAAACTAAACCACGAAAATGTGTCAGCGGCAATTACAAGAATCCGTGGCTGCCACACACCGGCACTTGGCCGCGCCCACACCATCTATATGCGCATCCGCAGGCCACGACAACGACCACCCTCATCCTGCACAATATCAATTATCGGGCTTCAAGTGTCGCTCAAGTGTCACGTCAAACACCAACACAAACTGCGAGCAAAGAGCATAGGGCATAGAGCGTAGAGCCCAGAGCGAACACCCAGGAGCAGAGCCCCGCGAACACATATGACAATCCAGTTTCCGCCCAGAGGTTGGCTGCACTTTCCGCTGGCGCCATCCGAGCATCCGGACCTGGTTTCTCGTCGCCCTCCAATACGGATATGTAAGCAACATTTTGCGCTTTGACTTTGATTGATTACAAAAGCAATTGAGCATATCGACGCAAAAAAAAAGAAAAGAATTGAGCAAGGCACCGCTAAAGAATTAACATAAATAAAAGGCGCCTGAGACCGACACTTCCATTGACAGCTTCCGAAAGGGAAGGGCTGCGCAATTAAAGGAATTCAGCCCTCGCTTTCCCCCACCAACTTACTTAATAGGGGCCATGCCTGTAATTTTCATCACGGCTTGATTTACCCAATCGTTTGCGGCTGTGAGATTTTAAAAGGAGTCCTGAGACACGCTGCCATTAATTAGCACAATTGAAATGGGTCTGCTAGGGCGCTGTGAAAGCCTAATGAAAATAAAATCGCAATTAAATTTAATTGATAAACTAATCAACAAAGGTCGACAGGCGTTGATTGATGGTTCCCGCAGCAGGATGAAAATATTTTTTGTAAGAAGTTCGGGTCCTTAAACGAGTTTCAAAGACACAAAGTTAAAAAGGGATATTATGATTCGCCTAGGTTTCATTTGTAAAAGAAAATATGTTAGTTATTTGATAATAATTTAGCATTTTAACATATGTACATAGCTTAAGAAGCTTGACATTTAAAAATTAAAATATGTATATTACAAGCCACTTTGCAACTAATGTCATTTTCTATAAAGTAAATTTCAATTAACTTTTGGCACCTATTTATTTTTAGTTTCTGTGTTTTAAAACTCACCGCTAGTACGCATTTATTTAGCAATTTTCTTTTATGCACACACCAATACCAATAAGCATAAACGCCAACACACCAACACATACATACTGGCGGCTGCTGCTGTCTTGCACTGTCCCCAGAAGTCTCAAGGATTTTTATTTGTTTTACTAGCTTAAAATTAATTTATATTTGCCAAATCGTTTAAGAATTAATAAGTTTATCACTCACCTGTACAGTTATTTATTAAGTTCACTTCTGCCATTGCACAATTTATGATTTTTTCACATTTCTTTTCCCACTATAACAATTACAGTTGTATGTGTGCTGTTTTGCTGTTGGTTTTTTATTTATTAAATGCTTTAAAAATGTTATTTTTGAATCACTTAGTTGTTTATTAAGTTTAGTTTGCCATTTTCACAATTTAATCCTTTTTTTTTTTAGCAATAATGACGCTCTGTACAGTTGACACAACAATCCTTTTCGTTTTTCTATTTCTTTTTCACTCGCTTTCCCTCTCATTGCCACTGGAGGTGGCCTTCCATTAGAGTTTTGAAAACATCGAAATTTCCGATGTTTTTAAGTGAAAACATCGATACATTGAACAAATTTAAAACAGAATAAACCAATTTCTTTAAGGATAATACAAGTTAAAATACTTAGTTAATGCGATTTATTTTATTTTTTTCTAATTATTTAACCAGAATGGCTCGATTCTTAGTGATCCAATGCAATCTGCAAGGGTATACAAACTTCGGCGTGCCGAAGTTAGCTTCCTTTCTTGTTTATTT
>JAEIIJ010018846.1:0-12382 GCA_018904815.1 Drosophila ogumai | reverse complement strand
CATTATCCTTTGTTAACTTTTAATTTATAATTATTAGTTAGCATTAAATAAATAAATAAAGTAAATATTCCATCACCTTGGCAGTTTTCCATACAATTTATCGTTTTCTTTATTAAATTCCAACCTGTTCCTGCGATTTATGCTTTGGCTTCCTTTGCCAAATTACAATTTCTTCCTGGAACACTTCCCCCGATGACAGGAAATCATTACTAATTGGTTTAAGCATAATCGCATAACAGCGGCAAAACACAAATTGCCATTAATTACTGGCCCTTTCAGCTATCAGCTTTCGGGTAGCCAGAGTATTATGTCAGCCAAAGCAAAAACCTATAAATAAAATAGTAGATATTGCAGCCCACGATTTGCCCAGTTTTGTCAGAGAAAGTGTGCAAATGAAAGGGAAACCCACCCTGCGGTTCTGTTATCAGGCCCTATACGACCTTGGTTGTGGAGTGGGTGTTCCCACCCACCCTTTTGGCATTGCTCATACGCACAGTAGTCCCAAGTTCAAAGCCAGCGAAACAATAACAAGACAATTATCGATTGGGACAGGGCCCGGCATATGCCAGGCCGCCAGAAAGCCATATTGTCGGCCAACCAATCCGCCCCCTCATCAAAAACGGAGTGGGTGCGACTCCTGGGCCGGTGCCAGTGATGTGTGAGTAATGCAATTTGGGATGACATCATGACATCATGACTGGCCCTGACTCTTGCTTTCTTAACTCGATTTACCATTTCTTTTCTCTCTTTTGAGGGAGGAGGAGAAAGTGATCCCTTAATCAGCTGCCTGCATTGTCCGCAGCTTCGTTTGCATTTCCCATCTCATTGTTGTGGACTTGGCCTGGTCTTTCGCCCGACTTTCGCCCCTTTGCCCTTGGCAATTAACCAGGTCTTATCGGAGACCTGCAGAAACGCTTAAGAGCTTTGGCCAGGCCAATGCAATTACAATTTTCCCCCTTCTAGGGAAAAGAGGAAATGTGTGAGCAGCTGAATGGGCTTACCCACCTTAAAAGATCCATTTAAAGCTCTCTGATTAATGGTCGACCCCGTGACGTGACAAATGCAAAACTCATTCAAAGCTGGCAAAGCTTTTACTCGGTCTCAAAGAAGTTTCCCCGCATGGGAATCGATTTTTGAACTACGAAATAGGTGTGTATAGTCACTAGGAGAACGGGAGTAGTAAGGCTGAATAGAATTTATTTATTTTGTAATTGAAAGAAATTCCTTGAAAATACAGTTGAGTTAAAATTTATGAAATTTTAAATATCTTAAACACCTTTAATCTTTGGTTTACAAATTTCCTCGCAAGCTTATATGTACATATTTTTAACCCTCTCTGGTTCACCCATAAATAGATCTAGTGTTCACTGATGAGGGGCACACAAAGAGAAAGACTAGATGTATGCCACTGACATTTGTTGCTGCCACTGACAGCCAAGTTAACACAGGCCGAGTACCCAAGTGGAATGACCCAAAGAAAAGACTTGAAACGGCCAAGATTGTCTACTCATCTCACGTTACCAAGGGTTCCTCAAGAAGCTCCCTCACATGATACCAGAGATATACTATAGTCTTGCTTTTTCGATAAAGTTGATAGGCCATTACACCACTTGTAATGGCTTTTTGTTTATTAATGAATTCAAACAAACATCAAAGAAACTCTCGTTACCTTTTCGAATAGTTTTTTCATTTGCCTTATATAAACAGTGATATTGTTTGGCTTTGCAGCTGGTGAATTCAATCAATGGAGCGGCTGTTGGCCAAGTTAATTACGAGTTTTGGCCATTAAGTGAATTCCACCGAACGCTAGTCGCTCACAGTTTGAGTGCGACCTCAAAAATCTACTTGTGAGCCCCGTCACGTACATAAAGTACGCAAGCTGCCCCTCTCTTTCTATTCCGCTCTGGCTGTCTCTTTCTTTTTTTGCTTTTCCTCTCTCTCTCTTACTGTCTCTGTTATTATTGCTCTCCCTCTCCTCGTTGCTGAGGCAACACAGACGAGCCCCCTTTTTGCCTGCTATTGACTAAGCTTTGTTTTTGCCTCTGCCTTTGCTCTTTTCATTACTTTTGATACCCTGTAACTTGAATATGGAGTAGGTGTTGCGATTTTATGTGGGGAATATACATTTTTATACCTTTAGAGAATATAAATTGGAATATCCTGCAGTAGTATAGGATATATACACAGGTTGCTAAGCAGTGAAAGATTTATTTAGGGACCTATAAATCACTTCTTTCTTTTTTTCCAGATTTTCTTAGGAATAAAACTGGAATTTATTTACTTTATATATTATTTGTAAATCAGTGTTAATTTGTTATTAAAAAAAAGGGGCGTCACAATTTTAGATTCTGACTGTATATACCTGAACTAAGCATGTCATCTGATTGACAATAATTCTAAATAAAATCACACAAAAATTCTGATATAAATATTCATTTATGTGGACAATATTATTTCTTCAATTTTAATATAAAATCATCTTTTAACTCATATAATTTATGTTTTATAAATCTTTAAAGTCTCGAATTTAATGGGTACCTCTCAGTCTCAGACTTGACTTTTGAGCTATTTCCCCTACTTTATTTGTGTTCAAGTTTTCTTTTTTTTCGTGCTGATTGTCTCGGACTTTGTTTGCTTATGTACAGACATACATATAGTATATATACGCTTAGCTATACACTTGTTCACTGGGCTCCACCTCGTTGGTCTGTCTTCAGCTGTCGTATGTTTATTTTATGGCCTGGCTTTGGACAACAAAGCACCGACAACGGATGACGCAGAGCTGACTAGGCTGTAATGGTGGTAGCTGCAGTGTTCACATTCCTGGCCCAACTATAATAGTATACATATTTGCCAGAATAAATAAATATTAGTGAGACGGTGCTCGAGACGATAAAAATAAACCAATAATTATATACAAGTATTTTCTAATTTGGCTTGGTTTGTTTGCATCTCATTTGCAAATATCAGAGTTGAAGAATGTGAAACGAAAACCAGTTTAAAATATGCTTGCTTAAATATTCCAAAATCGATTTGCATATTGGCGGAATTAAGGCAATGGTCCGGCTGATCGAACCGCTGCAAACACCCTGTTTGTAATACAAATAGAATCGCGAAATTGCAAATAATTGGATTACGCAAATCTGTTATGCTCCCACTGCAATTTCGACCTGAGAATTGCACTTGATTAAGGCTGGCATAGAGGAGGCTTTGAACTGATAACAATCAGAGACCTTGCCCCCAGACGAGCACGTTTTCCATTACAGCATCGCAACGAAAATAAAATAGATTTAAATATATTTGTGATTTGTGTAATCGAATTGCGCAGCATAAGTCTGGGACTCCCGTTTCTGGCAAATGATAATGTTGAAAGTGCCATAGTTTGCCCTATAAGTATGTGCCTATGTACGTTTGTTTCGTCTGCTATCGCTCTGTAAACCGGTTATATTTAACAGCCATCTAACAGAGCTCTGTCAGGCGGACTATATAAGGCCCGGCGAAACCCAAGAAATTTTTTTAGTTTCGCTTGAAGCGCTGACGTGTATATATATTTCTCTATTTCGAACGTCTCACCGGTTTGTTTTTGGCTCGTGCGCTGCTAGTTTTTTGTTGTGACTCCCAAAGGACATTAAGGAGGTGACATCATCATGCCGCCCACGATTACAGATAATCAGTCGCATGACTTCAAGGCCCACTACGATTGCGCCCACAGGTCCTCGCTGCAGGACGATGAGACCGATGATGCATACGTGAAGAAGATAACGCGGTAAGGATGCTCAAACCGGTTTTTTGCAGTTGCAGCTGTCCTTCGGAAGGACGAGGGTTGTTGCAATTGGCGGGAAGTTAAGGAAATGCAAAGGAAACTATATAGAGGAAGTTGTTTACCAGTGATATTAATAGGAATATTTTTGCCTTTCATTAGTTTTCTTTCTTTAATTTTCACTTGCAAACATATCTTTTAAGACCACTAATTTCTCTCTCTGTACTGACTAATCAAACTGTGCATCTGGCTGCTGCAATGCGGTCTTTAGTTAGCTCTGTGACAAATCCGTGTGCCTTGTTGGCACATTAATTCCCAAATCCATAGCACTCTGAGAGCAACACGAAGAGGTATTGCCTCGGGGCGAGAGCCAGAGCCAAACACAGTGGCAAACCACAAGAGATTCCGTATAAACGCTCTGCCAGTTGGCCAAATATTTGCACAGGCCGGTGGGTGTGTCGCCTAAGCGATTACCCTGTCTTCAATTTCAGAAATTTCAACTATTTTTTTAATCAGCAGCTTTTCTCCGCTGCGATCCGGTTTCCTAGACCAACAAATCAAGAGACGCCAATTTTGTTTATTTATTATATATTATAATAATCGGATGTTTGTCGTGGAACTTACGACATACGAAATACGAAAAGCATATACATATATACAACTTTGCTTATCAATCAAGGTCAAGTCACCGCGGAGATACTTTTGTGATTATGCTCTAGTCATAGGAATTTCGCTTTTTGTTTTGCTCTTGCTTCTAGCATGTTTTTTTCCGACTTGCCCGTTTGACGCACTTGATAATGGAATATCGATGGCCGGTGGCAGCCCCTGCTACGAGGGGGGTCTCTATAAATAATGTCACTAATACATCAGAGTTTCCTCATGCGAAATTTGATTAGTAAACCAAAATTCAAAGCTGGCATTTGAACCCTATATTATATGCTTGATCATGATTATGTGGCAAAAAAGTATGAATTTGGATTCATTAAAAAATATTTTCTATATGTCATGGAATTTTTATAAGAGAGGAATTTTATATACAGCAAATATATAGAAAAACCTACAGTGACTAAGGGGCCAACCTTTAAATTAACACATACTTATATGTGGCTCACGCGATATAAACCAAAATAATGCTCACAGATGACGAAATATATTTCCTGCTGATTAAACTTCTGGGGGCTTGTTCGTTCAGTTTCTGGGAAATAGATAACATTTGCTTTTATCACATCAAAAGCTGTTTTCAGTGGGTTGTCAGCTGAAAGTAATTAACTTTTTCCATTCACTTGGCCTGAAGGGGTTCTTATGGTGATATAATGCCTGATATAGCTCATAACTCGATTTGCTTTATTACAGATACTCCGATGGCACCGTCAAATTGCGCAACTCAAACATCGAGCTCATGGACCAGGACATCCTCTATCACCTGGCACTGGGCAGCGAGAGCCACGACCTGCAGGAGATGTTTGGCGACGTTAAGGTGAGTCAACCAACCTCTTGAATTATTCATTATCTTAACCGGCTGAAAGAGGCGGCGACTAGACCCAGACCTAGACCTTGTTTGTTATCAAATCAAGTGGAGCACCAGCGAAACGAGTTGCTTAACCAATTTACTTAATTAGATGCTTGGCCAGATTTATTAACTTTTCCTAATGATAATGAATATAAACCTTAATAAGGAACTAGTTGTAGTTATATTGTAAGTCATATTTAGTCTTTAACTAACATTTTCCCCTCTCTTCAGTTCGTCTGCATGGGTGGAACACCGAAGCGCATGGAGAACTTTGCCCACTTCATCATGAACGAAATAGGCTACAAGCTGCCTGCTGGAACCCAGCTCCAGGACATCAGTGCCTACTCGTACCGCTACTCAATGTACAAGGTTGGCCCCGTGCTCTGCGTCAGTCATGGCATGGGCACGCCCTCGGTCAGCATTCTTATGCACGAGATGATCAAGCTGATGTACCATGCCAAGTGCAAGGACCCCGTCTTCATCAGGATTGGCACCTGCGGCGGCGTAGGCGTGGAGGGCGGCACTGTTATCATCACCGAGGACGCCCTGGATGGACAGCTACGTAATTCCCATGAATTTGTGAGTATAATTAGGGTGTCAAGCATGGGGGCACTTAAATCTCAAGTGGGCGTTAACTACTATTCAGAAATATATAATTTTTGGTTACGGTTTAAACGGTAAATATTTACTTTCATAAATTGTCCTATTTTATGACTCATTTATCATACAATGGAAAGAAAAAATGTCATTAGTTTATCTATAAAATTACTAGTATTAAAGTTTCTTATTTTTATACCCTTGCAAGGTATTATAATTTAAGTCACGAGTTGGCAACGCAGTAAAGGAGTAATTTTCTATCCTATAAATCATCATCTATTCTTGATCAGCAAATATTTATAAGGGGTTTAATTAATTTAATTTATTACGATTGTATTAATTATTTTTAAACCCTTCTCCTCTTTCTACAGACCATTCTGGGCGAAACCATTCACCGTCCTGCCAAGCTGGACAAGAAGCTAGCCCGCGAGCTGAAAGCCCTGGCCACAGCCGACGATCCGTATGATACCATTATTGGCAAGACACTCTGCACGAATGATTTCTACGAGGGCCAGGGACGATTAGACGGTGCCTTCTGCGAGTTCAGCGAGAACGACAAGATGGTCTATCTGGAGAAGCTGCGGGACAATGGAGTGGTCAACATCGAGATGGAGAGCACCATCTTCGCGGCCCTGACCCACCATGCCGGCATCAAGGCTGCGGTGGTGTGCGTGGCTTTGCTGAATCGCCTGAACGGCGACCAGGTCAATGCCCCCAAGGAGGTCATGCACGAGTGGCAGCAGGTGGGTGTCAAAAATCAATATTCCCCCAAGATTGTACTTAACAAAGACTATTTTTACAGCGTCCCCAGATCCTTGTGGCGCGGTATATTCGCAAGGTGCTGTCGCACAATGGCCAGTTGAAGTCGCTCTTCGGTCACCAGGGCTCCATCAAGTCCCCCAGGCGCTTCAAGCTCGTCCAGCAGGAGTCCCAGGCCCACGAGTAATCGGGAGGTCAAGGAGATCCAAGAGTTTCGTTTAAAGTTACCTTCTTACTCTATATATATATGTGCGCATCTCTCCAGTATACAACGGTGTTTCAACATTCCCTAGTTTAGCTCTGATTAAGTTCCTAGCTTTATTTCTGTGTATATCGCCCTCTCAACCTCATAAGATAATTTAAACCCCAGCATATTGTATGTATATTCATTGAGCTGCTTAATGCTGAACTATTGTTACCACAAATCTAATATATATAATATAAATAAAAATAGCATCACCGCGTGTAGCGTTCAAAGGTTATCAGAAATAAACGCTTTTCAGATCACAAGATGGTTTGCGAAAAAAAACAAGCCTGAAAAACACGAATCATATATTAAAATGAAAAATAATTGTTAATTGTTATGTTGCATATTTTGAATGGGGCTAAGCGAGCAGGAGGTTTAACAATAATAAACACACTTAACTATAACAATTAATACTAAATTCAAATTTCATAAATTATTCTATTATATTATATTGAAATTCCTAAACATTTGTTAAATGTACATGTTGATTAATGTTGCTACCGTACACTCAACTCTAAACCAAAAACCAGCAGCAGTTGATCTTATTCTCTCTAGTTCTGTCAACGTAAAATAGAAGAATACCAAATAGAACAAAATGCTGAAAATAAACATCAATATGATTACGGAAAGCACATGAAAAATATACAAGTTATATTGTAAAAACGAAATTTATGAAAAAACAAAAAACAAAACAAAAACATATTTCAATGGTATATTAAAAACAAATTGTAATTAAATTATACAACAAAGTATTTACTTTTATTTTGTGGGGGAAGTTTGGATCAACAGATGCGATGGTCATTTAAGGAAAGGTAATTTAGGAAGCGGATATAGAGACAAGGTAAGAAAGTACTATTTCCATAAAAAATAATTACTTCCATCAGGCTTTTTAAAAATACAACAAAATTTTATTTCTTGTTGCACTTCAAGTTGATTGACTAAGAAATACCTGGTACACAGGTCTTTGAGAGAAATACTGTATGAGGTCATGGTGCATTCTTAAATATTAATAAATAAATTTCCGAATGCCAAAACATTATAATAACCTTGTACCCTGGAAAACCCATTTTCATAAATACAACATACCCCTCAATTTTCAAGTACCCTTTGTTTTTCTTTCACTTGCCTCTCTTGACAGAAATATATACACTGCAAGGCGGGATAGTTTCCAACCTCCAGTTCCTCAGTCTATTGCCGGCAGTCAAAGCAAACGGATCGTGTCGGTCAGTGGAATGTGCTATAATTTACAAGTGTCTTGGATGCCACGTGCCTTGATTAGCAATTAATAATACTCAGAAAAAAACAATTATTTAATTGTCTGTTGTAATAATAAGGAACACTTGCGATATTGCCTATTGGAAGCAGTTTGTAATATTTACTCAATCATACAGATAAGTCCATGTAATAATTATTTTGCAAAATATATATATAGATTGTTGTCTATATGTGTAAAAGCTAAAGTTTTCACTGAGCATATAGATAAGATTAGGAAATGGGTTGCCGGCATTTAAACAAACATTTTCCAAGGGCACAGAAATCGTATATCAAATAATATTTATTTTCCAAATCCAAAACAAATATATATAATATATTGTCTTGTTTTTAGATTCTCTATTTTGTTATAAAATTATCACTTGGAAACACACTTAAAATGTCGAAGAGGTAAGTTGCCAGGATTATTCATATTTTTTTTGAGGGAAAATAACTGAAAGTGTTTGATTGCCAGCGTTCCCGCATTGTTGAATCCCAACTTGAAGTCCATGCCCTCGGACTATCTGTACCACCTGGACATAAATGTGGCCAACACAAATGACACCAGTGACATCCAGCAGAGATTCGGGGATGTCAAGGTGAGTCTTTGAAATTGCATACCTCTCTTAAGGCTCTAAGGAAGATATTTGCAGGTGGTCTGCATGGGTGGCACTGGTTCCCGCATGCGGGCTCTAGCTGTTTATCTGTCGGAGGTTCTGGGACTGCCAGACTCTAGCGATCCGGAGGATCTTTGTGCGCGGGGACAACGCTATGCCATGTACAAGGTGGGACCGGTGCTGTGCTGCAGCCATGGCGTGGGCTCCTCTACGTTTAGCGTGGTCCTGCACGAGCTGCTCAAGCTGGTCAAGTACGCCGGCTGCCAGGATCCCATCTTCCTGCGAATCGGTACCTGCGGTGGCCTCGGAGTGCCACCTGGCACGGTGGTGGTCACCAAGGATGCGTTCAATGGGCTGTTGCGCAATGAACATGAAATTGTAAGTGATTATTAGTTCTTTATAATAATTATATTAATATATATAAAATGAATAATCTTCCTAAAATAAAGTACAATTATTCTGACTAAAAAATATTCCTTGAAAATAATTATTAAGTCATGTTTAATAGGGATAAACCCATGATGACTTCTCAAATGTAATTCCCAGGCAATTCTCGGTCAGCGTGTGGTACGACCGGCTAAGTTCTCCGAGGAGGTGATCAAGGACATCATGGCATATGGTGTCGATGCCAAGGATAGTTTCCAAACCGTAAGTGGCAACACGATGGGCACAGACTGCTTCTACGAGGGTAAGTGCTACGAGTTCCCAGAAAAACTGCGATGCTCAATTGGGTTTGAATTGACCCAGGTCAGGGACGTACCGATGGCGCCATATGCGAGTACTCCGACGAAGATAAGATGACTTTCTTGAAGAAGTGCCATAGCCTGGGCATTCTCAACATCGAGATGGAGGCCAGTATGTTCGCCTCGGTGACCCAGAAGGTTGGGGTCAAGGCCGGTGATGTGTGCGTCACCATTATTAACCGCCTCAATGGGGATCAGGTGAGTGGAATAATCAATATTTAGGTTAAAAAAAAAAACCCAACAAAATACATTCTCCAGGTCACCGTCACCATGGACCAGAAGCACGAGTTCGAGCAACGTCCCTTCCTCGTCGTGGGTCGCTACATAAAGAAACTGCTTCAGCACTAACCGGACCTGGGCGTAATACTGTCCCTCCAAGAAATACGAACTTATAGCCATTCTACTTTTATTCTCATTTAAGTAAATACAATTAAATCTCTTGAATTAGAAGCTTATTGCTGGTGTTCAGGTTATCCTGTGGCATACGCAACATTGCCGGCATCGCCTCGTTGGACGGTAGGTTGGGCTGGACTGGTTTCTTGGGTGAATTGCCCTGTGGAGCCTGAAACTTATTGCCCAAGGCCTGGGCGGCCGAAACCAGTTTGCTGTTGACCACACGATTCGGCTTGACCAGCTCGGCCAGATCGTATTCCTTGACTGACGGAGTATCAGCCACAGTCGGCTTCTTGGCCACAGTTGGTTTCTTGGCCACTGGTGGTGGCACTTTCTTCACTGCTGTTGCTTGCTCCTCTGCTGATGGCTTAGTTTCAGTCTTCTCCTTGGACTTGCCAGCATCGGCATCTGGTTTCAGCTCCTCGATCATCAAACGCGTAGCACTGACCGGAGCCAGTTCACCCAACTGGGAATTTAAATTCTTCAGAGACTGCTTGGCACTGGCATTCTCGGGATCCAATTCCAGAACGCGCTGGTACAGGTAATAGGACTACGAGCAAAGAGGAAATATAAGACTTTTATTTTTGTAATAAAATTTTGATTTACCTCGCGACGTTTTCCTCGGGCATAGTTGGCATCCGCCAGGCGAAGACGAGCCTTAATATTTTCCGGCTCCAACTGCAGACACGCCTCACAGTCCATTATGGCAGCCACATAGTTACTTTGCTTCATATCTTATTAAATAAATATAAAAAAATGCTATTTAATTTTCTATTATATTCATTATTACTTACAAGATATTGCCCGATTGTTGTAAGCCCGGGCTGCGTTCTCCGGATCATATAAAATGGCACAGTTATACTCTTCAATGGCACTGTCATACTCCTTGGCCTTGAAGTATTCATTTCCACGGAGGCGGTGTCTTAAAAGAAAATAGATAATTATATAAAAATTATAAACATATACATGTTAAGGTAATATACTGGAACACCTCTTACTTGTCTGCAAATTGTTCACGTTCCAGCTGACTAAGTCTCTTTAGCTGCGTTTGGAGGCGTTCATACATGGCCTGCTTTTCATCCTTCAGCTCCTTTTTGGTAGCTGGTTTATCTCTAATGGGCATCTTCAAATCGGCTTCTTCCTTTCTGCGCTCCTCATCCAGATCCATGCGCAGAATCTCCTCGTCGGGATCGTACTTATCCCACTTACTGTAGTCCGTTGACTTGATCCGGCTTTCCTTGGCCTTTGCCGGCTGTGATGGTGCAGCTGGGGCAGCCTTTGCTGGCTCAGTGCTCGGTTTGTCCAGGTCTATTTTGCCCAGTTTGCGTATAGAAGGTAGATCTAGGGACTGTTTTTCGTTCTTTAACTCGTTCAAGGCGCTATCCTTTGTTTTAATGTCTTGGGTCCAATCCTAAAGTGAAATGGAATATTTTACACTTGAAAGACTTTAAAATTTAAATTAGATAACCAACCAAAATGGGCTTCAGCTCCTTCTTGTCCAGTATATCACTCTTCTTAATGTCCTCCTCGAAGCGAAACAATTTGCTGTCTGGCTTAAGAAGCTTCAGCTTTTCCTCTGAGCAGCGCAATAGGTCTGGAAAATACCCCTCCTCGCCGGAGCGCAGGATATGCACGATTTTCTCCATTTCCCGAGCATTTTTGCACGTCTCTACATAGGCAAAGTCAAGGTGGCTTATTGGTATTTCATATTTCTCCAAGAGAGTTTTTTTCTTTTCCGATTGCATTTTTTCGCTTTGTACTGGGAACTGAATGAAAAAGTTGTTATGGGTTTGTTGTTTTGAATCGAAATTATTGATCAAGCAATAAGTTGCCGGCTTGCTTGGTTACAATACTATATGAAGGGTTAGCATAGGTTTAAAGTAAAATTAAAGTAAGTCCAACCTATCATGGTATTCTATGTAAAAGGTTTCAAAATTATTTTACCAAAATTCTGTATGTAAATAAAATCTTTTATTTAAAAAATATTTATTATATATTTATTATTTATCCATTAACGCCAATGCTTAGCTAAATAAATACATTACCTTTGCTTTTTCTATTGTTTGAAGTATAAAGATTAATATTATTTACACAAAACACAAAAGCCTTATTCACCGCACCGAAAACAACCCCGACTGCCAGAATTTAGGGCTGTGGCACAAAAGTGTATTTTAGCAGCAGCCCAACATCAAGGTTCTATGGTGTAATGGTTAGCACTCTGGACTTTGAATCCAGCGATCCGAGTTCAAATCTCGGTAGAACCTTCTCCCATGAATTTATTTTTATTCCTTTTTTAATTATATATTTGTGTTAAAATCACTTTAAAATTGAATTTCTCTCATTAATATTTCATATATTTTGAAATAAGCCACGTGAAAAATGACTTATTTGCAGGCATTGTTCTAGCCGCAGTCTATGTTTCGTTTTGCGCAAAACGGACTGCACGGTTCTATGGTGTAATGGTTAGCACTCTGGACTTTGAATCCAGCGATCCGAGTTCAAATC
>JAEIIJ010018845.1:0-21874 GCA_018904815.1 Drosophila ogumai | reverse complement strand
GTACGTCGCCATCCAGGCCGTGCTCTCCCTGTACGCCTCCGGCCGTACCACCGGTATCGTTCTGGATTCCGGTGATGGTGTCTCCCACACCGTCCCCATCTATGAGGGTTATGCTCTGCCCCATGCCATCCTCCGTCTGGATCTGGCTGGTCGCGATTTGACCGACTACCTGATGAAGATCCTCACCGAGCGCGGCTACTCGTTCACCACCACCGCTGAGCGTGAAATCGTGCGTGACATCAAGGAGAAGCTGTGCTATGTCGCCCTGGACTTCGAGCAGGAGATGGCCACCGCTGCTGCCTCCACCTCCCTGGAGAAGTCGTACGAGCTTCCCGACGGACAGGTCATCACCATCGGCAACGAGCGTTTCCGTTGCCCCGAGTCCCTGTTCCAGCCTTCCTTCCTGGGAATGGAATCCTGCGGCATCCACGAGACCGTCTACAACTCGATCATGAAGTGCGATGTGGATATCCGCAAGGACCTGTACGCCAACATCGTCATGTCCGGTGGCACCACCATGTACCCCGGTATTGCCGATCGCATGCAGAAGGAGATCACCTCCCTGGCCCCATCCACCATCAAGATCAAGATCATTGCTCCCCCAGAGCGCAAATACTCCGTCTGGATCGGTGGCTCCATCCTGGCCTCCCTGTCCACCTTCCAGCAGATGTGGATCTCCAAGGAGGAGTACGACGAGTCCGGCCCCGGCATTGTCCACCGCAAGTGCTTCTAAGCTGTTGCCTAGCACCAGCACCACCACCACCCGGTGCCGCCTGTCCCCTGCTTGCCTGGCTCTGCTTCTTGTGGTGCTGGGCCTGTGCGGGTCTGTGGCACCGCCTAGAAACACAACAACACCACTCCAACCACCCAAACATCAGAGATGCCCGCCCATTTGTTTTGAATGCCATCATTTCACCCAGTGTGTGCCATCCTTGGTTCGAGAATACTCTTTTGTACTGACTGAACACAACACCAACATCAATCAAAGAATTATCAATCTATCCACGGACCGCGATCCCCATCCACTTGTTAATCGCTCGCGGCCTGCTTCAATGTTGATCGCCATTTGATTGTTTTACGAATGAACCGACACCCTCATGTATTTTGTACAGAACCTAACAGCGTCCCCGGTAGAGCGGATGGGGTCTATTGCCTACGAAATGTAAAATAATCTCATGATTGTAATATTAATTAAAACAATTTATAATTATTTATAAATAAAAACGATTTTTTAGATTTAATTTTTTCTAAAAACATAATGATTTTGGAACAAATTTCGGCCAGTGGGTGGGATGTCAGACGGGGGGGTACTCCCCACTGCCAGAGCTTTTCTCATCGCCGAAGCTCTCCCGTATTATCTGACCCTATCCTCTCTGATCCGTGGCAAAATTACCACTTGAACTGAGATCTATTTTAAGTTTTGGACAAGAGACGAAAGCTTTTACCTCCAGGCATGGGCGTTTCGAATTTCCCGCATTCCACCTTAAAAGCTTCTCGGGAATGCCAAAAATACTCCCCGACTATGTGTATTCAGAGATTTTGAAACACCCGATTTTCAGATATTTTTAGCCGCATTCCATAGTGGGAGGAGGATAGAGAACAGAACGCTTTGTTTATTCGAGGGAAACTCGATAGGCTGCCGTCGCTGCTGCTGCTGGGAGGTGACGCAAGCCGGATGATCAAAGGCGGGAAACGAAAACAAATTGCCAATGTCAATTTGCTGCCGTACCAAGCGGTGATTACCAGAAATGCATTTCCCCCAAAAAGGGGGAAAATTCTAGCATGAAAAATGCCCTGACCAGAACGGAGAGACAAATGTGCTCGCCAAGACAATTAGTCAAGACGGCGTTGGGCCGTTTAATTAGAACTCGATCTGCATTATGAATGAAATTCCCATTCGCATTTGCATTCGTGGTCGACGCGTCGGCTGTCGCAGTTGCATCCACGTACAAATGGTTAATTAATGGGCGTGAATCTCTGGCTCTTGGCCAAAAAGGGGGAGACGCGGTGACGGATTCGGCTAATGAGTTGCAAAGTGAGATGTGCAGGAATGGGTGCAAATTTTCACGGCAAGGTTTTCTTTTTCAAATCATTTTTATTTTAATTTTATTTGTTTTACGGTAACACAATGTTTTAAATTTCCGGCCCTATTACGTATAAAGCTAAAATATATTAATTGCTTATATTTAAAAGTTTTAAAATTCAGGTCTCGGACCGTCCTCTAGCTTAGGCTTATTAAAAAGGAAAAGTTCAATTATTCAAAATAATTTAGTGTGACCAGATTAAACAAAATAAATAGTGTTGGAGATCAAAGTACCGTATTTTGTGTATTTGTGAATGGGTGCAAATTTTCAGAGCTGGGCTTTACTTTTCATTTCAATATTATTTTCATTTCATATATTTTATGTATCACTCCAGTCAAGTGTCATAACCCTATACGTTATCCTACAAAAAAACCCATGAGGGGTTGTGCCTTATGACACTATAATGCCCCAAACTTAAATATATTAATTGCTTATAATACAATTTTTATTAAATTCAAGCCTAAACATATTAAATAGGAAAATAATGTACGCAAAATAATTTAGTATGACCATATTAAAGACACAGAAAATATAACTATGTAGTCTTAGAGTTCAAAGTATCATATTTGGTGCATTTGTGACTGCTGAGCACGAATCAGTTGTACATTTTGGCCCATTCGACATGTTTTTCTTTCTAGTGGTATGACACAAATTTTAATATGCATTAAATCAAATGTAAATTCTATTTAAAATGTATACCCTACATAGATTCCTTACTTTCTCAAGCGAATTACTTTACACCGCCCTGCACAACAACAAACAGGGCACAGAAACGGGTTCAGAGTTCGTGAACGGAGAACTCACCACTAATCAATTTGCACAAAAACAAAAATAAACACGATCACAATGTCGTCGTCGTCGTCGTCAGTCATAATGCAATTTTAAGTTCTTAATTTCCATACAAATTCGATTTAAAATGCATAATAAAGAGCGCAAATACACGGATGCGGATGCGAGTCAGCACATAAGGACTATGCCACCGCCCATCGCATTATACTGCCGACTTCAAGTACGCCGCACAAAACGACCCATATGGTCAATTAGTATTGCCAGCCAACAATGAGGGCATCAAGTTCTTCAAGGCGCTGCCACACACATTACCCGGAGACATGGCACACACACACACCCCAAAGCACACACACCATACACTCATTGTTTTCACTTCAATTATTATCGATGAAGCTGCAAAGCCACCAAAAATTTCGAATATAATACAATCCAAACTCGAGTTCAGCGAAGCGGAAAGTGTTGGAAGCTCGGAGACTTGAAGAACTTTTCTTGAAAAGCGTTTCGCATATTCAGGATATGGTGGAATTATGGTGGGGTTTGTGTGTGGTCGGGTATAGTATAGAATAGTTTGTACCTCTTTATATTCTAGGTAAAGAGGATTTCCCTACTATAGAGTATAAAGTAAAAGTAAAACGTATGATTATTAATTAAAAAGGGTTGCTGCTAATACTATTGGGGTTTCATCACTCTCTTGTCAATATCAATTGTAATAATTGTCAACTTCAATAGATTATAATTTCTAAAAATTTAATTATTTCCTCCTAAAAAATATTAACATTATTAATTTTGTTTTGTAATTGTTTTTCATATATTTAAAAGAAATACATTAATATTGCTTTTATCCATAAGAGTGGTTCCAAAATTTGGAAAATGTCTTTGCACAACCTCTCCCGGCAATAGCAATAGTTACATGGTCTTCCCTTTCTTAAAATTGGTTTAATACATTTTTTGTGTATAATTTATATTTTTCACTGCCTAACTTATGATCATTTCAACAAGAACTTAAGTGATTTTGAATTCTCAGGTTAAGTTATGATATCCTTTTTTAGTTTTATCCCAATTAGGGCCAAATTCAAAGGCAAACAAGAAACGATTTAAAAACCATCACCGAACAAGGCAATTTAATTTGATTGATTTTAATTTCTGCCGTTTCCAGTGCCTTTCGCAATTCGCATTCCCCGCGCCTGCCGCGCCCGAGTGGAAATATAAATCGCTGGGATAATGAAAAGCGTCACATTTGATTGCATTTTTTGTGTGAAATTGGGCTGACAATGTTCGCTTTCGCTGACCAAATAAAAGGAGGAATCGAACGATCCGAGCGAAGGAAGGACACACACGCAGACAAAGGGGTGATGCATTCACGTGGTTAAAAACTCACTCACACACATGCGAATGGGGGGTGATTGCCATTTGCGAACAGGCAAAAGGGTGCAGCCCATTGGAAGAGGAACAGGAACAGGACTCGGCGAGGCCGTGTAAACGTGTTAGGGCAGAACAAAAAACACAAAACAAAAAAAATGTGCACTTTACGCAATTTATGTGCAAATTTTTCAATGACTTTAAAACGATGCAGGAGGGCTGATTGACTCGTTGGACGAGTGACAGGGGATGGTCCTGGTCCAGCCGGCCAGTCGTTATAATCGCTCGCTAATTGACTCTAATAGACTGGAGGCTTCTTTCTGGGGGGAGGTTGGATGGATGCCCTGCTGGCTCTCGGAAAGCTCTGACAAAACCCGTGACTCAAATCACTTTCGAAGCGGTCTTGTAAGGAGCATAATCTCGAGTACTACGAGGGATTCTTAAGCGGCGGCTCAGCGAGATCTTAAGAGTAAGCAGCTTGCCCGAAAAACACACACTTTCAAGTGCTAAGGATCACCAGGACGACCGGGTATTATGTGTGAAAAGTAGCCATTAGAAAATTGCCCACAAATTAGCACAAATAATGCGAGCATTTAGCAATTTGAATACCCTCGCCCCGAATCCCACACGCACTCGCGCTTATCCCCTCGACCTTTCACCTTGCCACCTTTCAACCATTCAGCCCTTCAGCCTTTTCACCTTTTCACATGTCCTAAGTCCGCTCTCACACATGAGCGGGGGTAATTATGCGCCTGATTTAACTCTACAATAGATCCACAAATGACAATTTCACACTGCTTTGTTGTCCGCCCGGCCGCTCCTTTCTCTCCTGGATATTATTCTCTGTTATTTCAAGTGCCGCGCACTTGAATTTCGGTCGTGTCCTTGAATCTGTTCATGCAGAAAGCGGAAAAAAATATATTTGAGTAATACCGAAAAAAAAAATTCTCAACAAAAAATGGCTCCGCTCAGCGAAATATGAATTCATGGATGTTGACGGCGATCAAACAAAGGACTTTTTGAGCCAGGCCACGCCTCGTCGGAGTTTTTTTTTCGTACAGCCGAGGAAATGGCCAAGGAAATTCGCATTTATTATAATCGCGGGGAAATGCGAAGAGTGCAAAGAAAATTGCTCTCAATTTCCCGCCAAGGAAAGCGCGCACAAAAACCCGAATCGAATTGAAAATGAAATTAATTTGGCAGAGAAAGAGGGAGAGCGCAGGAGCGAGCTGCTGCTCAAACTTTGCAATTTGCGGCGCGTTTCCGCTTCCGGTCGTCTTAGCGTCGATGAGGCTCCTCCAGCGCCAAAGAAGACATCCTTGGAGCACTCCGATTGTCATCCATTTCGTTTGATGTGTCACAGCCGCACAGCGAGAGCATAACAATTTTATTTCCATTTTCCTTTTTACGCTCTCAGTTGCTTTTTTGTTGCCCGAATCGATTAGCAGCCACTTAGAGCAGTTAAGAGCCCCATTGAGTTTATTAAATCAGGCGTAATAATTGGCACACACACACAATGGAAAAGGGAAAGCGGCCGGCAATAGATGACGATGAATAGCGAATTGGAATCAAGGTATTGAAAATCGAAATCGATTCCCAGGCAGACAGGCACTGGCAGCGTTGTCAAATCGTATTTCCCCCCAGACAAAAAACACTTTTCATCTCAAAAGGATATACAAATAAAATTACAAGTCGTTCGGTCGCACCTTCAGGATGGCGGACCATGAGGAGTATGACCGTCCATTTACAACAATCGCCGATATCTCCGAGGAGATGGGTGAGTAACAATAATAGTAATAATAATATATAAAAGATAAGTCTAGGTTTTATGTTGAGAAACTCTTCTGGCTAAATTATAATATTATATAATATTATCAAAGATATCTCTTATTCCTTTTAAAGTCTAAACATTTTTAGTTTCTTCCTAATTATAAAAATATATTTATAATATAAGTTCCTCTTCAGTTTTATATATAAATATATTCAGCTCTTTTTACTAGATACGTTTAATGTCAAATTAAAGAAATCGTTTCCAACCCTCTATTTCATTTTAGCTCTTAAATGAAATGAGTCCTTCAACCCTTTGTTTTTCAAGTAAATGCATTATTAAAACAAAACCCAAATAAAATCCTTTTAAAAAACTCACTACAAATCTAATTTTAAACAATGATACCATTTTTAATAACTAATAGTATACAATAATAACCTGTCTTTCCAGAATGCACTCAAGTTACCCACGTGCCCCAGGTCCTGAAACAATTGGAGGACATTCAGGACTCGGAGGAGGAAATGCGGTTGGCTGAGGGAAAGCGACTGGGCAAAAAATACGATTCGGTCTTTCATTAACCATCCAAAAGTTCTCACGTCACAATCGTTGCGAGCGACACCTGCCCAGGTGTTGGCCTGGCAATTAATGACTAGCCGAACTCCTCACATTCACACGAGCAAACAGAGCGCCAGGATCCAAGGAAGGAGCCAAGAGCACGCAAGCCGTGAAGGGTTCGGTCCTGAAACTCAAACAAATTGTGACAAAGTTGCGGAAATTTAATTAAAATCAAATACAAACACAAATAACTACAAAAGCGCAAAAGGGGTAGCGAATTGGCAGTCAGGTGTGACCCGTTAGTTTCTAACACGCTCGCAGCCCCGGCTGAAAGTCGCTAGTTTTCCGCGTCGTTTAATAAACAAAATGTAAACAAAGTTTAACAGCAATGACACACATGACTCCTCCACCCCCGTTCGCCTTGTTTTTGTTTTTTTCATAGAGCTATTGCCTTTTTATTAATATAATTTATGAGCCTGTGGTCGTGAGCGTTGTGAGCAAGGTGGAAAATCAAACAGAGGAAAGCCAGGGCAGCGCAGCTGCTTAATTTCACAGCGCATACATTTGATTAACTTAATTTAATAGTATTTCTTTCTTTTTTTTTTTTTGCCGGTGTCCTCGTTTCGAGCTTGCCTTTTGATATATTTGTTTGTTTATTTAATTTATTATTATAGTTATGGCCACGCGCTCTGGTTAACAGCTATAAATGCGATTATATAGCTATTGATCATTTTTAGGAGCTGGCTTTTATGGTTTACTTACAAAATTAACGAGAGGTAAGATTTGAAATAGGATAAATGCTGTACGTCCTGCAGGAAAATGTGGTAAAATATGTTACTAAAATATATTAAATACTGAATTATTTATGTATTTTCTATATTTTCCCAAATAAATAAAAATCATAATTAAACCAGTTACTCTCTCCTTCAGTTAATCAATAAAAGATGAAGTCCTGCCTGTAACTGCCACAACAATCGCCGAGGACGACCATTGGCTAATGAGCACACAATTGGCTGCCAGAGCCAAGCCAGCTGCCCTTATTCTATATATAAATTCTACCTGAACTGGCCAAGGGCCGAATGGAACAAATCAGGCATGAAACCATTATGGCTAAAATCGGTAAACAAAAACCACGGGGCACTGCTCTTTCTTTAATCACAACCCAAAGAGAAGACGATCACCAGCGAACGATAAAATTAGGCACAGCTTAGCCACGTTTCGGAGTCAGCAGGCAGGGAATCCTAAAGGAGACATCCTCACCTTCTTTGAGGAGTCTCAGCTGGAGAGGATCCGCACGGGCGGCTCGCTTTGAAATGCTTAGCAGGAGCGGGAGCAATTGACACAAAAGTATCGTGTTTCGCAGTTGTCGCCAGCTTACTTACGGCGTATCCTGTCGGAAATGTTTTCCTTGGCAATTGCATGTTGCGGTGTGTTGGCAATTTATTTTCGGGCATTTCCAAAGCGATCAGCGATCGCAGGACACCCGATACTCCCGCCGGAATGGGTCTTCTCAAGTGGACACAAATTACAGCAATTACGGAGCGCCCTTCTGTCCTGTGTCCTGGGTTCTGTGGCCGCCGTAAAATGGCGCTCATTAGGGATCCTTCCTTTCCCCCCAACCGCCGTCAGACAATCTGCGTAATTATTTCGCTGACAACTTTTGATGAATTAAATGCGAAATAAATTTTTAAGTGCGCGTAACGAGCATTGCGGCTGCCGAGCGAAATGAAATGAAAATACGGAGGCAAACAGAGCAGGACGCAAAAGGCGGAGACTCCACAGGCAAGGTGAAATCTTTCTTGAGCGTCTGTTGAGCGGATTTAACTTGTTTAATTACCGCTGTATTCAGATGCATTCAGTTCGCCATCAACTGGCGCTCATTACGACATCACTGCTTGTATATACATATGTATGTAAGGATGTGTGTGAATACACTGAGAGATCAGGAAGTTCAAATTAATGTTTATATTTTTGGGGTTAAATTTAGGTATATTAAGCTATTTTTAATAATAGGTTTACAATCTGTGCCTCCTTTCCTACATAAACTTTGTTAAAACTTAGTTTAATTGCTGATCTCTTCTTCAAAAATTATGTAAAAACTTTAATGAAAACTCTCCTTAATCAATATCTGCAGATTTTTCGAGATTTGGTAAAGAATAAAATAACCTTTTTATAAATATAAAAAAAAATATTCTATCGCTTATGAAACAATTATTAGCAATAGCAAAAAAATTGGATATAAAATACTTTTGAAATTAATTATATCTAGGATGGGATCAAGCCTTGGACCTCCAGCCCGCAGATCTAGAAATTTCTCTCTTCTCGAAGGTCTCCTTGTATAATGATGTTTGATTATGATTATGATGTTTCTTGTCTAAAGCTGCATTTAAGAAATCTACAAGAATCCCTATCCAAAAATATAGCTTTTAACTAATTCTAAATTTTATACAAGACAAAAACGGGTCTTGAAACCTTACCCATTTATTTAAATAAATAAAAAACATATAAAGTTTCTATCTGTGTACACAAATACAGCATGTTTTCGGGGCGAGCTGAAAATGCTGGCAGTATTTCAAGTGCACCGCCCACCGCCTCGCATCGCGTCCACTTGGTCCTGTTTTGCGTAACTGTTACCATTTTAATGCGCTCGAGTGTCGGGGGACAAAATTGATTTTCGTTACCCCATTGTGTTTGGGCACTTTGAAGAGCATTTGGACTCGTCAAAATTTGTGCCTACACAAGGTGAAATTGCACTGAGCTGATTGAAAAATATCGTTTAGGAGAGGCGGGCGAAGCGAGGCTCTCTCGTCACTCAATTTCGCAGAGCCACAAATACGAAACTCAAAAGGCCACTTGATAAATTTCATATATTTATAGCCCGCAGAGTGACGCTCTGCATTTGCACACTGAATGAAATTCCATGAGCTTACACACACAGATACACCAGCACAAGGACATTTTGGGAGGCTTACCCCCGGCTCCTTTCCCACTGCAGCTTGGCCAAACACTTGCACAAATAAAAGATCTACTTCAACTTATTGAATTTTCGTTGATAGAAACAAGTTGAGAAGATAGGGAAAAATGGAAATTTGATACTCTTTCACAGGATATTAGGAAATAATTATAAAAAGGCAAAAAATATTAATAGTTTCAAGAGAGGAATAGGGTTTATCCTGCTATAGGATTTATATTTAGTTTTAAATAAAGAATGGTTATAAAATTATAAGATAAGATAAGATAAGATAAATTTATCTGAATAATATTTAAATATTTATGTCTAAGAATTCTCATACTCTAAAATAGTTTCAAAAAATTATCACTTTCAAAATATAAAAAGAAATGAACAAATTACAATTGAGCCTCAATATAAAATGTGATATTTTTCCTCAAAGAAAATTACTTAAAAATGTTTCTTTTGTCTATATGATGGAATATTTTTAATAATATTATTTATAAAGATAAAATAATTTTAATCATATTTTTTAGAATTAAGATCAACGGTTTCTCATACCCTTAAAAAATTCAAAATAATTATCCTTTATTAACATTCAAATTTTAAAATGAATAAGGATTTTTTAAGTGTGCTTGTATATAAAATGTTATAATTTTAGTTCGCAGCAAATAACTTTTATTTTTTAAAGGTATTAACTTAAGTAAGCTTACCTTTTTTAATTTCACCCCATCATGACTAGCCCAACTGCCCAACTGCGAGAGTGTATTCCAGCTTTGGCAGGTCCTTCCATTCTCGGGATGTCTTCAGCTACCTTCTACACAAAGGACGGCCACAAAAGGCAATTGCATATGAGTTTTATGAGAGCTTCTTTTCAATGCTCCGCCCCGTAGCGTATCCTTTTGACTGTGACAAATCCGTTAAGTCGCGAATTTCGTTCATTATTATTATTGTGCGCCTGTGTATTTGTGCCGGGAATTGGGCTCTGACCTCGGCCATCCAACCATCCAGCCATCCATCCACCGGGATATGATGAGGACGGACGAGTGGTAAGTGTAATCAAATTCCAACCCGAGGCCCGGGCATGAACTCTAGACAGAACCGGCTGAGCAGGAACTTGACGGCGTTTTATTATTAAATTTGAGGCCATTGCACACACAATGCGATATCCTGCCGCGCGCCCGAGCGCTGTGCGAAATTATTAAAAAGTAATTATGGCACAAATTACGAGATATCAATATAGCATTTAGCTCTGCATGAGGCCCGGCTACAAAGGGACTCACCACCACTTGAAATCGGTGCAAATCCTTTGGCTCTCACATACACACACATCCCATAGAATTGCATTTCCTCCACGGCTGCTGTCTGGCACAATGCGATAGATTTCTTCGGCCTCATTGTTCGCCGACTACTTTTTCTTCGGCTCCTTCGACGTCTCTTCACATGTTATGCAACATTTCCCGACATTATATCGAGATTATTATACGATTTGAACTCTGAAGGGACCGCGCTTGGGGTAGTTCTCGGCCAAAGATCATTTTCATTTGACTCTCGCCAAAGGAAAGGTCGAGTCGAGTCGAGTTTGTACACAATTAATTGTAGCATTTGAGAGATTTATAATGAGACCTCGTAGGGCCTTAAGCCTTACTTAAGGTACAAACTTTTTGTGATTCGGGAGCGGGGAGGGAGTATTATATTGTGGAGCACACAACAAAAATTGTATAAAATTGCGTAGGTTAACGGAAATTGACGAAGAGATTAACTCTGGTCTTATAGTTCGAAATATGGGGAAGGATCAAGCGATGGAACTTCCTATCTATTGAGATGCATGGGATACCCCTTTTAAGTTTAAAACTAATTTGAAATTATTCATAAATTCCTTAATAAATTAAGAAAATTATTTTAATAATTTATATAAATAACCAAATGAACCATAAAGTCAGCTAGGCTTTATAAATCCAGTAGTAGTCACACCAGTAATATAAGTAACTTCATCGGTACACCTACACCACATGAAATATCGTATCCTATTCTCAAACTTGTAACAAAATTGGCACATATCCTCAATCGCTGTATTTTCCGATATTGAAATGTTTTTCACTTACAAGGAACTCATTGACTTGGCCATTGGCTCACCGGAATCGGGGCACGTTAACTTTTATGCTTTGCAAGTTTTGCTTACGTGCTTTGCCCAACGCCTGGCGGTCCTGGATAAAGTGGTCGAAGTGCAGAGCGGCTTCCGTAAGTAGATTGATTTCTCTAAGAAATTAGGAAATTTTATCGTTTTTTAGTCCCCGAAAAGGATTCGGAGTTTCGTTTGTTTGCCGGCGCAGATGCTGAGAGAGAAGAGCCTAAGGAGCAGGCGAATGAAGAACCCGCGGGGCCAGTCGAGGAAGCTCCCGTCGAGGAGGCACCTGTAAAAGAAGAGCCAGTTGAAGAGGCACCAGTAAAGGAGGAGCCAGCTGAGGAGGGGCCAGTTGAAGAGGCGCCAGTTAAGGAAGAACCAGCTGAGGAGGCGCCTGCTGAGGCGCCAGCTGAGAAAGCGCCAGATGAGGATGCGCCTCCCGCCGCAGTAGAGGTCAAGACAGAAGAAGGAAACATTCCGGATAAAACAGAGGACGACGAAACAACACATGAAGATACCCAAACCGTGCCCACTCCGCCTGATACGCAGGAAACTGATGCAGACGGCACCCGAGTTCCCCAAATCCCCTCGCCTGGCTCATTGACTTCCGCTCGCTTTTCCAGTAGAAAAATGGCGTCCACAGTTGACCCTACTGTTATTAGCAATATCACGCGCCTGGAAAAACGAATTTCTTTAATGGAAATGTACAAGGAAAAGACCTCCATGGATATGGAACAGCTTCTGAGCCATCTCAAGGCCCAGCTGAGTTTGACCATTGAGCAGGTGAACAATGTGGCCCACATACTGATCGACCGGAGACGCGATCCCCACAGGATAAAGATAGTTCGGCTATTTGCAAAACAACTGAAGGCGCTAAAGGAAACGGGAGGCAGCCGGGAGGTCTCCGTCAGTTGGTCCAGTGATGAACTCGAAGGCGGCGCATATGAGGAGGAGGGTTTGATTGAGGATGATATTCTAGAGGAGGATTATTCGATTCTTTCGCAACCATCGGCACCACAACCGGAAGATGAACTCCTCGCAAATATGCCGCTTGGCATGGAGCGAATGCACAACGACGTAGTGTATCTCAAGTCTCAGGTCTGTGCCCTCACCAACAAAGTCAATGAACTGGCCGCCGCAATGGTGAAGCAAGACTGCCAGATTTTCTTGGGAAAATTTGAGGAACTCCAGAGGTCGATTCAGGACCTGCATGTCTTTCAGACCAGCACCAAGGAGATCACTTCCAATACTTTGAAAATGCTGAATGGAGCTGTGAAGCAGATTGAGAATCTGCAAAGTTCCGCTCTGCTTTTGGACGAGCGCAAGTGCGACAGACTGGAGATGGAACTATTGATGGCCGAGAAGGTCAACTTCCAGCAACTGGCCACCAAAGTCTCCCTGCAGCACCTCGAGGAGCACAAATTCACGCTGGAGCAGATGTTCTGTGAAGTTCGTCACGTGGTCAGTGAGAACGAGAGGAATATCCTGCAGATCATCGACAACCTGCGAATGACCCTGGGCATCGATGCCATGGAAGTGAGTCTCAAGGACTTCCGTCAGATGATCGAAAAGCGGGTGGGGATGATCGCAGATGCCCTGCAGAGGTACATGGAGATGACGAACGACGACTGTGCCGCTGCCGCTGGCAGAGTCAAGGTCCTGCAGGACCTGGCCTGCCTCTCCTGCGATAGCACCTGCCTGATGCGCACAGTGGAGCGTCAGAAGCTGCCTTCCTTTCCAACGGCCAAGGGTTCCGTTGGGCAGGCTCCCATTGTAGCCTATGATATCGGACAGATTCGCGGCACGGGTGTTATGGGTTACTATCGCAAGGACGAGTTCCCATGCTCACCGCACGCCTGGACCAAGGGCACTTCCCGTGTCCCACTGCCCAAGTGTAATCCCAGGCATGCCGGAGGAGTTCACACCATCCACACAGCTGAAGAGCATATGCAGAAGGTCGTTCTCTCCAAGCGGAACTCTGGATGGTCGTAAAACTATTTTAAATTATTTCAAATTCTTTAATTTAATTTAAAGCGATTTACAAAACTGATAAAAAAAAATAAAGTGTTTCCTATGCAAAGTACATATATATTTGGTATCTTTCTTATGAACCAAATAATGCTTGCCACCAGGAAGACAGCATTTAATTTGTCTTTGAATTTGAAGAATTTTGTTTGGATTACACACGCCGACAACATTTAAAAACAAATTACAGAGCCAAGATATGGAGTATATTTTTTCAGAGCTTTCTGGAAGGTTGAACTCGATTCGAACTCGGAAAATTGTCTATAATCCATCTTAAAAGTGCAACAAATACTGTTTTTGGACACCCAAAACCCTTATTTTCTGCACAATAATTCGATAACCTGACGTATAGGGAATTCTAAAACCAGATTAACGTTCAGTAGGTGAAAAACTATCCAAATAGTATACTCCGGTTCTTGGTTCCAAAAAGTTGTCGACCTGTGGTGTTTTATAGAGATATACCCTTGAAATATAACAAAGTTTTCATTTCATTTGATTTATTCTTGCCATGCTTTCCTTAATTACAATTACTACCTTTATGTCAGCTAATGGGGCTAATTACACGCGAAGATCTCTTACAGATAGACAATTCTTTAGGTGTTTACGACTACGTTAACTTTGGCCATAGACAAAGCTCTCAGATATCTTACAATGCGTGGGCTACGTAACTACTACATATATGTACATAACGAGTCCTTCTTGGGCCCATTCAGTCCTCGCTCTTGGTGACCACGGAGACGGGCGTGGAGGCGTTACTGCTGGCTCCCGCCGCACTGCTGGGGGACTGGGCCGCCGTCGAGGTGAGCATCAGTCCGCCCGAGATCAGGGTGGTGCCGCCCCCACCGCCCGATGGGGGCGTGACATGAGGCGGCGTGTGGTGAGGCACTAGCTTGGGACTCTCGCGCGGACTGCTGTTGCTGCAGGGCGGGCTCACCTGGCTCAGGCCGGCAGAGAGGCCGGCGTGCAGCGACAGGTTCTGCGGATATCCGGCCGAGGGTACGGCAGCAGCAGCCGCCGCCGCTGCAGCAGCCGCTCCGGCGCCGAAGATGCCGTTCAGGTTGCTCAGGCCCATGTACTGGGAGAGCAGGGTGTGGAAGTTGGGCAGCTTGTAGTGGGGCGCCATCAGCTGCTGGGGCAGCAGGCCGGCGGCGGCGGCTGCAGCGGGATTGAAGTGCTGATGGAGGGCGAAGTGCGGGGGCCAGAACTCGGTGGGCAGGGCGCCCGGATGGCCGGGCAAGCCCGGATGACCTGGCAGGGGAATGCCCAGCGGAAACTCCGGAAGACCTGGAAGGGAAAAAGACGAAAGGGTGGTTCGGTTAGTCCAACGTCCAACGTCCAACGAGGGTGCTGACAAGCGACATAATTCCTAATTATGTTGCACACGTAATTTGGCAATTTGCGGGCAAATCAAATGGGTATCGCTGGGCGGCAGGATTATTGCAGCGCCCAGGGGGGTGGTTAACTCACCTTGCTCGGGCAGGAGGTAGCCGGCCTTGTCCTGATTCATAAACTTCTCACGTTTGCGCCATTTGGCCCGACGGTTCTGGAACCACACCTGCAAGAGCACGGAAAGAAGGAGATTTTGAGTTGGAGTTGTGCGTATGCAAATGCAACTACCCCTTGATGTGGGGAATATTAGGCTACGGCTTGGAGTATAAGGTGTACAAATCATTCAACATTATAACATGATTACATGATGACATTAGACACGATTAACTAATCCACTATAATACTATAGTACTACTGATAGGTATCCCCAAGTGCGACCCGCATCCTTTTTTACCAACCATCGACTTGCCAAGCGTCTTGTAATTGCTTTGACTTTGACCAAAAACCCGAACAATTTGGCAATCTATCAATCTGTGAGTTCGAAAAGTTGAATTCCCTTGGTCCTTCGTGGGCTCCTTGTGCCGTATGTCTGAGCCAAAGGACACACAGAGCAGGGAGTGCAAGGAGGAGGAGCAGGAGGAGAGGCCAAATACAATGGCATCCAATCGGAAGTGCTCTACTCTGATTTGCAACGCTCTCCGGCTGTCTCCCTCTGAGCTCAGAGCCAGCGAGAGGGTGTCTTATGCATTTTTCGACACTTCCTTGGGGGTTGACCAACCTCCACACCACCCTTCCACCTGCCACACAAAATAGGCGTTGGCTGCACACACATTTCAAGAGGGGAATTTTCAATCCGAGACTCTTGCATTTGATGGGAAAATTAATTGTTTGTAAATTGAAATCACTTGACAACTGACAGTACGTAGTGATGAGTGCTGAGACAAAAGAGGAGTCTCCGCAATTATAGACACCCTGTATTTAGGCGAGGACACCCCACTCTGTCTCCCGGAATTTGCAACAATGTGTGCAGCTAAGCGAGTAGTAAATTAGCAACGATTTCCTTGCTATAATTGCTGCCAATTATCGTCCTGTGTGTCCTCTGTGTGTCTGCTGGGAAAACGCCAGCCCACCCAACGCACTCCCACACTACCCCAATTCTCCACTGTGTGTATGTGTGTGTCTGTGTGCGATTTTGTGGGCTTTTTAATTGTCAGTTGGCAGCAATTATAATGCGAGCAACTTAAACCACTGAGCCCGAGCAGCCAGGCAGTAAAAGTTGAATTGCGGATATCCGTTCAGCATTTATCACACATGTGCGATCAAAACGAAAGAAGAAGCTGTGACAGAGGGTATAATTCTATTCAGAAATAACTATTCAAGGCATTTTTAGTAGGCTTTAATACCTGTATAGCTCTATGCTATAATTTTTAATATAAAGCTTTATTTTAATTTGATTAAAAGTGTTGAATTTAAACATAAAAATATTTAAATTATCATGTATAATATTTTTTTATTTTAATTTAAAGAATTTAAAAATGTTAAAACACCAAAACATTTCATTATTTTCTCGCAAACTCACTCCTCAAATAAAAATTTGAATTAACCCGTGAGTTAAGTCGTTGGCTACTCCTTTTTTTTTTGCAGATTTCCACACACAACAACCATGCAAATCCCAAAATAATTGCCCTCTCATCAACCCCAAAAAAAAAGGGGATTAAGCTGCAGATACTTTTGTATCTATCAGATTGTTCGGAGCCAGCGAACAACTCTAAATCTGATACTATTCAAGTACCCGAAACGCTCTGCATATGCGAATCAATGACCAATTACGGTTAATCTGCTCACAGATACGAGAAAAAAAAGCGAGGACGCGGAAAGGATGCGCACGGGGGGATGCGGATGCGGATGGCGACCGTGAAACGGACAATTTGTATGCGAAGCCCGTAATCCCTCTGTGAGCCAGCAAGAGTGCTTAGGTCAAGTTGTTTTACATTCTCTTCACTTTTTTTTTTTTTTTTGTGCAACTGCGACTGCTATCGCGATACGTTTCCCCTGTCATCGGCGTCGAAATTGAGCGAGTCGCTCAATCAAAAGTGAAGTGTTTGAAAGCGTTCTCAACAGAAATCGAATTGTAAGGGAGTGCAGGCAAAGGGACACCCTAATTACATGTGTAGCCAGTCGGGTGTGCTTAGCCGCGTGTCCTGCAGCAGGCACCCAAAGCCACTTTAATTGTTTACCCAAAAGTAGAGTTAATAAAAATACCGACACCCTGTGAGCGCGGCCAATTTAATCATTTGGAAAATCACAATATCTAATGTCCTTGGGCCAACCCCTAAACAGGGACGCAAAGCGATAACCCTCCCCCTAGATCTAAGCGTGTTTGTATACAAACTGGGGCTTAAGTGTTTTAAAGACAATTTACAAATTGGGCTCGGTGATTGTTCCAAGGGTTAATCTAGTCATTCAAGTTCACAGTTTTGAGTTGGGAACTATTTAGTGTTGTTTAAAAGTTTTTAGGAGAATCTTTGTAAACGAACGAAATACTTTTCTCTTAGATGTTCTTGAAATACTTGTAGTTCTAACTTTCTATGATCTGTATTTTTTATAGCAACTCAAAACCTTAGTAGCAACATTTAATTTAGACTCCCGACTAAAATCCATCTTAACTCTCAAATAATTGTTTGAATCATATCACAATTTCAATTACCTGCACGCGTGCTTCGCTCAAATCCAGTCGCATGGCCAGATCCTCCCTTGTGAATACATCCGGATACTGCGTCTTCTCGAAGGCCCGCTCCAGCTGATGCAATTGAAATGTTGTGAATGTTGTGCGGGATCTGTGAAAAATCAAGGCAACCAAAGGCGGCTCTTTAGATGGTTGTTACGAGTAGTAAAACCCCTTTGTTGGGATGCTTTTTTATTAGCCCAACAATGGGTAATTCGATTTGATCTGCTAAGCGGATTTTGACTCACCTACGGACTTTCCGCGGCCGCTCCATATCGCTAAGATCATGGCCATTATTCAGGCTGGAGGACAGCTCGTCATCGTTATCCACGTCCAGGCCTCCATCCGTGTTCGTGGGGGAGTCCTCGCGCTTAGCCTGGACCTGCAGTTGCTGGTGTTGTTGCAGCTGCTGATGTTGCTGTTGATGTTGCTGCTGTTGATGCTGCTGCTGCTGATGTTGTAGGTGGCTGCTTCCATTGCTGTTGCTGCCGTGCAGGTGGTGGATGTGATGCGAATGGGCGTGGTGGGGATGCGTAATCAACACTTCGCTGGGGGTATCTGCAAACAGAGGAACGACGCAGAACGATTGGCAAAAGTTAAACAATTTCAAATTGAACTCAAGAGCGAGAGCGAGAACAAAAAGTTCTGCGTTTGACTTTGAAAAGCGAAAGCCAAGCGGCAGCTGCAGAAATTGAAATTCATTCAATTGTAACTGAAGTAGTTATATCCTGAATTTTAACCCCCTTTTTTAGCGCAGAGTCTCGAAAAAATCAAATCCTTGAAGAGCTCGAAAGCTACGCAAATTGATTTGGCAATCAATAACAAATAAATAAATATAAAGCCAGAAAAAGTTTGCTCCTGCTTCCCTACCCAAGACATATAAATATCCTTTCTCACGGCGAGTAGGCATATTTTTTAAGAGGCGAGACCGTTTCTTGCGAGCATGTAATCATACCTTAATGAACCTCAAATTAATCAGATTCACAATGGCACCAGGACACATCCCCGCGCAGCAGGACGCAGGCCCGGTCCTGGATGTATCCTTATCGTATTTCGAAACATTTATGCGGCCTGTTGTGGCGAAAAGGTAATTTTCATCGAGCATCAAATTACGAGGTTCGCAGGATGCAGTGTCCTGCGGTGCGCACGCCGCTCGTTGTCGCCAAATTGCAGGCCGGGCCAATGGGTGCCGTGATTCCAGAATCCTGCCAGGCAATTTTAGAGCCTGCTCCCTCCGCTCCCTCTCTGTAAAGCCTGGCTCTTCCAAAGAACTTCAATCTAATTACGGGTCTAATGACGCAATTGCTTTTCGCCCCCTTCTCTAACACCCCGTGATATATCCGGCCAGATATGTTTTGATACACGGTGTTTTTTTTTATATTCTCCTTGGCCGATCCTTGGGCGAACCTTGGGCATCCTGCAGCTTGGCCACGCCCCCAAACAACAGTTCCGACAAGCCCGAAACCCTCCCATTGTCATGATACGAGTATGCCTCTCCTCTCTGGGTGGAGTTCGAGGTCAATGTTTGCCGGAAAGTTTTTTCCTATAGCCCACACTAACTACGACAAAATGTCCTTTCCAGGCAATTTGCATATGATATGGAAATGTATGTGATATGGGTGGCCCTTGGCCATGTCATTCTGTCTTTATTCATGTCCCTGGGTGTCGGGATGGATCTTTTTGATGTGGTCAATGGCGGAGAATGGGCGAGGAAGTGTTGATTATGAAGCATCAGTTTGGGGTCGAGAACTAAATGGAAAACTCCATAGAAGGTTAGTTACCTTTATTTTATTTTGAAGGTTGAAATGGGAAGCAAACATATTTATAGATACTTTACAAGTTATATCGAAAATATATGTAATCTGGATTGTTATCATATAATTAGTAAGCATTACTTATGAAAATAGTTTAAAGAACTTTTTAATTCTGTATAATTAAAAAAATTCGCTGATGTAGATTTAATTTAAGTAAGTTTCTTTTTAATTATTTAGAATAAAGCTATATTCTTTATAATTTCCTTCATTTTCTTCATTATTAAGCATTTATTATCAACTAGTTAAAAAATGGTCAGTTACTTTTATTGACGCTCTTTAATTAATTAAACTTAACGTAAGTTATATGATCTAAGACATGGGTAGACATTTGGATTCAAAATTGATTGAGCTAGAAAAATGAAAATCTGCTTAATATAGAATAAAAAACAACGTCTTTTTATCACCAATTATCAAGGCGGAAAGAGTGTCTAAGTGCCCAAAGAGCCAGTACCTATCTCCAACAATAAATAACCAAAATTCCTTTATATTGATTTGGAATTTTAGCCATGACACGCTAAGGAAAAAGGAAAAGGCTAATAATTGCTTCTAATAAACAATCTTAATACACTAATAAAGCATATTAACTTCCGAAATAATTAAAACCCTTTGTGTTTTCAACAAAATATTCCGCCAGAACCTAAGTAACTCCTACCTAAGAACGCCGACGGCAAACTGTCTAGTCTATAACCCCTCCCATACTTTCCCCATGACTTCCGGGCTTTATAATTCTATTAGTTTAGACAAATTAACAACCTAGTAGTTGAACTCACCACTGCGCTTGATCTGGTGCTGATTGCCCAGGATCTGATCGATGCTGTAGACGGCGCGGGGGCGCGAAACGGGACTCTCCTGGACGGGGGCGGGGCGCATGGCTGGCGGCATGATGGGATGATGCTGGTGGTGCTGCGAGGTCGTCGTGGTCATCATAGCTCCACCGGGGGAGAGCTCACGAAATAACCGACTTGGGCTTTGGATGCACTTGTTTGTTGACTTCTGCAGCCTTTGGCTTTCAGGGAGACGCTTTTCTTTGCTTGTTTGTTATTATTATTGTCACTAACTGGGGGAGCACGCACCGAAGGTGACTTAATTATTAATTAACTATTCGAATTCGATTTGGATTGCGATTTCACAGCCGCTGCGACGAACTGAGTGGTGTACTGACTGAGTGTAGCTCTCGGGACGATCAACAACCACCGACTGAGCCCGATTCCTGCGGAACGTGGCATTAAATACGGCCCTGGGCCGTGTTGCTGGTGTGCAAGTGAAATGGGCGAGGCTCTCGCTCGCGTTTCCCAATGTCCTGCCCAGCCAGCCGTCTCGCTCGCTCCTGCTCTCGCTCTCCAGGGGTGGATTCCCCCTTGTTTCACCGCGTATCTTGGTACATGTATATTCCCTCAATGGGCTAGTGTGCGTGTGGCAGGTAGCTTTTGTTTAGGGGTGTTGGCACTCCCTCTCGCTCTCCGGCCGTGCTCTCTTCCGCTCCCTCACCCCTTACTACTATCTCGTTCGTTGTAACTAACATAGTTTGCTGATTAATTTTATTTATTTCACAAATTTGCTTGTTAAAAAGTATCTTAGTATCTCACGGATCTCTGCCACTCTCCCTCTCTCTATCTCTCTTTGTCTGTCTCATCCACAAATCACAGAACAGGTTGTACAACTCTCTGGTTTTCCTACCTGAAACCTGATTTATGTCGGCCATTTGCCAGGAGCTCGTTTATTAGTTCCGCTTCCATTTCGGCGCAGATTTGCCGGGATCCCCGAGATCTCGGCAGAATGAGCCCGCGGTTTCATTGAACCCTTCAAACGATCAATGAATCCCTTTACTTAGCAGGGAGTTGCCGCGGGATCGAGACCTAAGTTCATTGATTAAACTGATCTCATCTAGCCGGATCTTCGCCATTCTGGATTTCATTGGGAGGGAATAGTAAACAGGTACAGTTGGGGAATTATTTTGGTTGGAAATAATATAAAAACATGATAATTTTTAAATAAAGATAGTTGCTGCTATAAGGCCTTATTAATATAAACAAAATAACCAGATCTTAAGGGAAATCAGCAAATCACATACTAAGATTTCAAAATTCCCTCGAAAATAAAATAAAAGAGATACATATGTACATATATATACATTTATATCATAAGTTAAGACATTTTTTATCAGACCAAAGCAAAGATTAAATTTAATATTGAAACCAAAATAAAACAATTAATTTTAGGCTGTATTCATCTATTAAATGATTTTATTAGTAGTATTTTAAATAAAAATACCTTAAAAAAATAACAAAATTTAGAACAAAAAATTTTTAGGTAATATAAATGTTTACAGTCATAAATTTTAATGTCTAATA
>JAEIIJ010018843.1:0-17572 GCA_018904815.1 Drosophila ogumai | reverse complement strand
GAGTCATTTCCGACCCTATAAATCATATATATTCTTGATCAGCATCAACAGGCAAGTCTTCCTAGCATGACAGCAAAAAAAAAAAAATTTTAATTTTCCAAATTTTATAAGGGGTTATTACATCATCAAAATTGTCAAATATTGGAAAAAATTTTAGTATTTTTTAAAGTTAAATTTAGTAAGCAGAATTATTAACATAATAAAAACTGGCACAAAACAGTTATCCGATTTAAAATTAATGCATTTTTGGCATAGTTATAATCGATTTACTATTCTATCAAGTGATCCAATTACAAGGGTATACACCTTCCTTTCTTGTCTGCTATTAATCTAAAATCTACCTCTTTAATGTATTCAATTATATGTTAAATTAAACTGAAGGTGCCTTGAATTTTCCTCAGTGTTTTACAGAGGGACTTTCAACATTTGTCTAGTACAATGTGCAGCATGAAGTTGTGCGGCACAAAACCGTAATCTATTTAATAAACCACGTGATCCACTCGGGGCGACAATGTCAGCACGATGAACCAACACCACCCTCTGCCCAAAAACGCCCTTATGAACTCAAGCCTCCCACTCAAAACCTACAGTCGCCCGCCCACCCACTAAACTAAATTATTCAGGGCCCTGTGAACGGTTCAATGCATCGGTATTCAGAAATGCCAAATGGAGGGACCATGACGAAATAACATCAGTTAGACATCCGGACATCCATCTATCAAATATATTTGCCATGTGCCAACAGCTTCGTTTACAATTCGCCTGGGCACCGAAAACTGCAGTGGTAAAGGTGTAGTTATCATGATGGCAGAATCGAAAAGAGGGATTATTTCTATAACTTTAAATAAAAAGTTCAAGGGAATTTCAAGTCTAAAATATTTCATTAAAAATCCTTGGACACATTTTAAATTATTTTAGAACCTCTACAAATTTTTAAAACAATTTCCCTATTTTTAAAAAATGGATAGTGTAAGGACTGATTATGACAATCACACTAACTTAATTATACGCATACGTAAGCACGCGAACACAGGAGGATACGGGAGAGGAAATGCGTAAGTGGAGGCAGCCGAAACACAGGACATGCGTAGCCGCAGGACATGTGCAGCCCCCACCGATGATGGGGCAAAGCCAGGCGGTTAACCACACAGAGGGGACCGGAGGCCGGAACAGAACCCATTTCGAAGCTAAATTGTGACATTATTTTAATGAAAATTGACGCTTGATTCGGAACGGAAGAGGAGGCGGGGAAAGCACTCCCGAAAACCCCATGATTGAGCCCATCAAAAGGGGTCCAACTTCTGCGGTCAACGGGGCGATACAATTGCGCTTTACGGGTGCCCGGCACAAGGCTTACAAAATAATAATAATGCAAACATCCAATGGCGGAAGTGGAGAAGTCTGCCCGATGTCGATGCTCAACCCTTTGGACGCAGCTGCTCCTATGGCATCCGAAATGTAAACAGCGACAGCAGAGCAACAGCACAAAGTGCCCTAGGTGCAAACACGTACTGTAATACAAATAAAGAAAACAATAATAGAAAATGGAGTCGAAGCCGGAGACATGAAAGGGCCAAAAGCCAGCGAAAAGCGCAAACATCTAACAGCGCTAAGGGCGAACAACTGATGTCGTAGTTTTTGTGTTAAAATCGAATTGGAAATGCTCTTTATTTTTAGGAAATAAAGTGATAGATAGATAGATAGATAGATAGATAGATAGATAGATAGATAGATAGATTGAAAGATAAAGTAACTAAATAATAATAAAACCCTTACCATGAAGTGATCAACTATTCACACACCTGATTTCGTTTTTAAACCTCTTCTCGTATAAAAGAAAACTATTTTTTCAAGAGTGCTTATATTTTTTTTTTTTTTATTTTTTATTGATCTTAATTGCATACTATAAAGGTTAACATAAATGCCTCATTAAGCCGATACTTTAATTACTAAAAATAGCGTGCTTAGTTCATTTAAGTTCAAAAAATGTTATGTAGTGATTTTTCTATATAAAAAAAAATATAAGTTTAATAAGACTACGTTTTTTGTATAAACTTATACATAATAATAATAATTTTTCTAGGCAGGCACCCCTTCTTTGTAGTGTATACATTTTTGGAAGACTGCTACACTTTCTGGCAACGTCTTAGTAAAAAGTTTGCTTTTCGTTTTTAGCTTTCAGGTTTCGCTGCCTTCACTCCCTCGCCTACAGCCATGCCCATCACCATCACCATCACCATCGCCAGACCTCTCTCACGTTGCACACTTTATTGTGCTTTCCAATTGTTTTCCTTGTTATTCCTGATGCTCGTGCTCCTGCTCCTGCTGCTCCTGCAATGGCAATTGCACTTTTCAATATTGATGATACGATGCCACAAAAGATATATACGTGTGTAACTATATTTAACGCTTCATTGATTAAGAGGCAATCGAAAAATGAATGCATCTGCTTAATCAAGATTCCAATGGAGTTGAAATGAATGGGAAATCGACAACAAAGGATATTGTTGCCTGCATTTGAAATGCCACAAAATGGTTAAGGTAAAAAAAAAGCAAAGGTAACGAAATGAGAAAGCAGAAATGAATCCCATAAATTATTATTAAATCAGCTGCTACTGGCACACTTAAAAATGTCTGTATTCAATTTAAATTATTTAAAACTTTCAAAATATTAACCCTTATAAACTATCTTTCTTGCGAATTATTATTTTATTCCAAGCTATTACAAAATGTTACTATAATTAAAAAACAAGACATCACTTAAACTCGTTAACGTTATATTTAAGCTTAATAAAAAAAACATTAGATTTTTAAGTAAGTTAAATCTTAGAACTATATCTTTTTTACTTTCTCCATACGTTTGACTCATAAAAACATCAAAATATTCCATCCAAAAAGCAATTTAAACTCGAGTTGGACAACAACAAATAAAATCTTGACTTTGACCACAATTTAAGAAGCAGTCAGAGGGCCTTAAGTGAAAATTTAAGAGGCAAAACCCCGACCTGCATCAACGTTCATGCTCCAGCGGCGACATTTAATTAAATGGGGGGGGGAAAAAGCCATCAACGCATCAGCGGAGCTATCAGGGCCAAGAAGCGTATATATGAGTCGCCAGTCTGAGTGCCGCCTAAGTCAGTCTCATCCGGAGATTCTCCAATGGCGCACCATGGCAACGACAACACCACAATTGGCAGCTATCGTTACCCGTTCGAGGAGCTGGCCGACAAACGGACGCGCACGTGGCCATTGGTGCAATCACCTTGGAATGCCGCCGCCATACTTGCCCTCTACCTGCTGATGGCTCGCTTCGGCCCCAAATGGGCTGCCAGGTGAGGTCAAAAACCATCCATCCGTCAGGTCATTGCAAAACGCCACCCACACTGCTGGACTGGATTCCCCCCACAGGTACAAGCCGCTGCAGCTGCGAGTGCCATTGTTCTGCCACAGTTTGGCCATGGTCCTGCTCAATGCCCACATCTGCCTGGAGCTCCTCACGGCATCGCGGGCCCTCGACTATAGCTTCGCCTGTCAGCCATGTCGGGTTAGCTATAGCCCACATGAAATACGTGTAAGTTGGTGGGAAACTACAAAAAAAAATGAGGAAGAGGAGATATAGTTAAGGAACTTTGGAAATCAAAGCCTTAAATACCCTTACAGAGAAAGGATTCCTAAATAAAAAAAAAAAAACAGAGGAAGATGTAGTGGGATCTAGCACTGTTTTTAGATACATAGTTCAGGAAGCTAACTAATCCTTAAAAAAGATTATTTATATCTTTTAAAAATATCCAGTTTAAAGTTAATTGAAAATTCAGCTTGCTCTCTGCAAGGGTATTTTTCGAAAAAAAGAGAACTATTCATGGCCCGCAGGCCGGACTGACAGAATCAAATTGAGAGGGTCATATACTACCCCTTTGTAAAACAGATTGCCGCGGCCTTTTGGTGGTTCTACATCTCGAAAATACTCGAATTCGCCGACACGGCCTTCTTCATTCTGCGGCACAAGTGGAGGCAACTGAGCTTCCTGCATGTGTACCATCATAGCTCCATGTTCGTCATGTGCTGGGTTGCCGTCAAGTGGGTGCCAACGGGCTCGAGTGAGTGTCTCTTTTCCCCCATTAAAGTGTTCCTCATCCTTTAAATCTTTTTCTCCTGCTTTATATCCGTACAGCTTATGTGCCAGGCTCTTTAAACTCCTTCGTTCACATCATTATGTACAGCTATTATGCGTTGAGTGCGCTGGGCCCTCGCTTCCAGAAATTCCTGCGGTGGAAACGCTACTTGACCGGCCTTCAGCTGTTGCAGTTCGCCATTGGTCTGACGTGGGCAGGACAGGCCTTTGTGCGGGGCTGCGAGTATGGCCCAGTGATTCTCTTAATGGATTTTATCTATGTGGTGCCCTTCGTGTTTTTATTTGGAAAATTCTACCGCAAGAATTATGCCACAGCAGTCGAAAACAAGAAAATTAAATAAAATATAATTGAAATTGCATGAAAACAGGATATATTTATTTACAACTTCAATGTGACACTTTCAGTGGTAATGGCATTGTATATAAAGGTATTATCAATGGGCTTGTATTGTTTGGTAATCACTTTGATTACCTCCTGGGCAGCACAGCCACCTGGAAAGATTTGACAGAAAGTTAACTAAAGTCCACATTTAAAGTCCAGCAGTATTACCTATAAGGGCAGACACTGCATGCAACTCAGCACCGCCATATCGACAGATCTCGTGCAGGACATCGTCGCTGATGGTTGCATGCATGCCCAAATCACTCAGCATCTTGGCAGCGATGCTTTTCAGGCGCCCAATGTCCTGCTCCACGGTGCACTCGCCGGGAATGTTGCCGCATTCGCTGAGAAAACGCTCATAGGCGCGCAGTGCAAAGTTGTAGGCCGTAAGGTTGCCCTGCAGCTCGTTGTCCTCAACTGGAGTGGCAGGAAAATGAATGTCTTGGAATGGGTACAACAAGGCTCTGCGACATTGAAAGACACTCACCCAGTGGCAACAGGCGACAGCTCTTCTCGTACTCCTCGGCTATGCGGGTGCCTCGAATGACTGCCAGTCCGGCAGCCTCACGGCAAAGCAGACGCACACTACGCTCATCAATGCTGTCGGCGGGCAGGGACAGCTGCTTGAGGTAGTCCTGGCACTTGTGGTACACCTGATCCGCATCCTGCAGTGCCTGCTGGCGGTAGATGTGTTGCAGGGCAATATACGAGTCCGTGTTGGCGGTCATATCGGGAAGAACTCCAGGCAGAGGCAGATATCCCTGGTTTTCATGGACCACAAAGTGCTTCAGTGCCTTGGCCATGATCCAGAAGGTGTTGCTCTGAGTGAGAAGCCGAAATCGAGATAAAATATAAAAGTTTTTAAGGAATGAATGCAAAGCTACCTTCTTGTTCAGCTGCTCGCAGGCATCGTCCTCGAAAATGGCCTTCAGGCCTACCGGAATCTGTCCTGCCCCAAACGCCGTGTTCACCGCCTTGATGGCCTCCTCATAGTTCTCCTCGTCCGCCTTCATCTCGTTCCTGATGGAGTCGCGCAGCTGGTTCTTCTCCTTGTAAGTGCGTGGCGTTTGAGTCCCATTCGCCTGCTGCTTCTGCCAGGTAGTTAGGTACTTGTGCAGCACCAGCAGCCAGGGCACCTTGCTGGTCACCTCTGTGCCATCTAGATGCTCTCGCAGGGCATCAAATGGATGCTCCAAGCGCAGATCAAATTGTCTGTTATCCGGATGCGCCTCCACGATGCAATGTTCACGTATCTGGAGGCGGATGGTGCCCAGCATGCCCAGGGAGCGGCAGTAGAGAAGTGGGACATTGGCCTCCCACAAACGGTCGGCGAGGAGGAGCAAAGTCTGCTCGTTCAGATTGGAGGCAATGACCAAATCGAAGCTGTCGAAGAAGTTGGGACGATTGGCCAGTATAAAGTCGGCACTCTCCTCCACATAGTCGCCGTTTACATCAGGATTGAGCTCCTGGAGAAGCTGCATGCAGGCCAGAGCCTTGGACTTGCCCAGATAGGTTTGATCCAGGAAGAAACTGCACAGAAGGGATGAATGACAAGAGGGTTTTCTGAGGTTCTATGAAGACTACCCACTTGTTGCCCAGGTCCTCCTCCTTGACGGTGCTGCCGTCGGCCACCGTGAAGCCACCGATTCCGGGAAGGACCAATCCTTTGACTGTTTCACAGCCCACGGCCGTGACATTCACCAAACAAACGGTGGCCGCCTCCAGGAGCGTCTGTCCATGTTCGCCCCACAACCTAAACAGGGCATTTATTAGCGAATGTCACTTTGCTACGGCGAAACCCGAACACTACCTGATTTGTCTGTCGTATTTCTTGCTCTTGTCCGACAGCTCCGGCGATTTGGGGGCAGGCGAAGACATTTTGCAACGATTTAATGGCAAAAATTAAGCCGGTTGCAAGTAAATCACAGTTCCAGTGTTGTAAAGCGCCGGCGGGTTTCTTCGTAGGCACGAAATATTTGTTGGGGTATGGAAAACACGATGAAAATTTAAACTCTTGCTTATTCAGAACATTTATTGACTATTACGTATTACATTCCATTTAATTTAATTTCTGATTGCAACTACAGCTACATACAGGAAATCAGTCTTTACAAACAAATTGTATAAACAGTTGATAAATAATAAAAATAACGTATTGCTACACTATGCTGAGCAAACGAAAAACTTGTCGGGTTGTGTGGCTGACAGGTGTTTAACAATATTATTCCAGAGCTATTGATCGGGTTGCAAACTATTTCTACTTGTTTCGATTTTCATTTTTAGTTTAGTAATACCGCAATGTTATTGTTCGCTGGGTGTGCGTGGCGCGCTTGCCAACACTGCCCGGCGGGCGAACAGCTGTTTGGCGTGTAATTTCACAACAACACGTCCGTCGCTGCATCTTTTGCTAGTTAATCGTAAAATAAATAGACGCTTAAATACAAATCAGGATTATCACGGACAGGATGCCGGCCAAGAAGAGAACTGCAAACGCCAACGCCGCGTCCACCAGCAAGGATAGCGATTCCCCAATGAGTCCAGCCGTCAACGATCCAGAGTACCAACGAAAAAGACAGAAAAACAATGAGGTTTGTGTTAGTTTGGTTGCCAGAGCGAAACAGCAGAGAGAAGTAGAGAAAAAGATGAGGAAAGCCGTTTCAACATGTTGCTGGGCCCCCAGAAGTGCCCCAAAAATAGCCACACACTATATTGATTTATTATTAATTTCGAAACAGGCCGTGCAACGCACACGCGAGAAGACAAAAAAGTCCGCCGAGGAGCGGAAGAAGCGCATAGACGACCTGCGCCGCGAAAACGACACCCTAAAGGTCCAGATTGAGCAGGGCGAGAAGCACATATCTACGCTCCGGGACTTGATTATCCAAGGCGAAAAGACGGAGGACGGCCACCGCGTCATTCAGGAGATACTAGCCGGACCGGATCCCGACGACAATGACTAGTGAGGAGCTGCTTCTGATCTACTTTATACTTTTCACCTGTTTTTAAGTCAGTTTTTCTAGCGATTCCATTAATAAGTCTACTAATATGTATGTTCGCGGGGATAATAAGAATATGTTCAGTCTTAACCTTGATAAAGGGACTATTTTTAAGTTTAATATTACGTTTCTGATGGCACCATAACTATAAACAATGTTAATAAATCTATGTGGGTTATCCACTTAAACCTTTTTCTTTTATTTTTTAGATCATAGGCAAATTTTAAAGGCCTTGATTCTCAGTTTATTAACTACATGTTTATATTTTTAAAGTAGTTCTTAACCTATGAAGTCACAAAGCATTCTTCAGACTACCTTTCCCAAAGATATATTTATTTTCAATTCATTGACCCTATATTTATATCCTACACAAAAGAATTATTAATAAAGTCTTATCATTTTTATCGTGCCTAGGAATTACCTGTAAACTCCACCTACATATGTATATTTCTAATCAGAATTTCTCGCCACCTGAGACCCAATGTTTACTCTATATTTTAACGGATTTACAGGTGGAATTTTCCAAAATACTTGCCGTCGTAGACATCCAGTTTCTCCATGTGCAGGCTGAAGACCTCGTCCATTTTGCGAGCAATTAAACTAGGAAATTAGTGATACGCGAAGTAGAATCTCTCGTAGCGCCGCCTTTGTATCGCGTTTCCCGTTAAGTCTTCCTCTCTTTGTTGTGGTCACTGCTTCCGTCGCTCTGCCTCTTTCTCTTCTGCCACATTGATTTATTGCACTTTTCGCACTATTCGGTGCACACCATTCAGCGGCACTTTAATTTCGCTTTCGTGTCCAATGGGAGTTTTGATTGTCTGTCTGTCTGTCGTTTTTCGCGTTCAATAAATTGCCGTCTTCCGCTAATTAACACCCCCGCGCACACCGCTGCTGTTCCAATTGCACGATTCTGACTCTGTTCTGATTTGATTCAAATTTAATGTTGAGACTGTAACCAGAAAATGCTGACAGTTTTTGGAGCGCTGCCTTGTTGTTTTTGGCTGGCCGACGGCTAAACGCTTACTTCCTTATTTTTTATTTATAATTTTTGTTACGGAACTTATTTTTGTTTTAGTGTCTCCCGTTCTCTCTCTCTCTCTCTCGCGCGCTCTTTCGCTGTAAGGCCACTGGGCCAGTGTTGAAAAGTGTTGGTGGGACAGCTGATGGTGGGAAGCAGTGTGGCCAAACACCGTACTTCTTGGGCGGTAATTTGAAAATATTCCACAGAATATTAAAAGGATAATATAGTGGTTCTCTGAATACGCCGTGCTTTGTTTAACACTTCATTTCATAGAACCCCCTCTCAGGCAAATCATTCTTTTTATTATTTCCCAAATAATGCCACAAAATTTCGCCAAACAATAAATAATGTTGATGCCCTTGATGAACTTGATTCGCCCGACAGAAGAGGACACCGCCACGGCGACGCCGCCAAAGTACCAGGTTTCGGAAGGCGGAAGGATCGCCAAGACACAGGCCATCCTGCTCCAAGCGTTCAACTATGGGATTCCAGAGCCAGTCACCGACATCCTGCTCCAACGACAGCCAAACAGTGGGCCTCTCTGAGTCCCATTACCAGGATGCACCGAAGAAATTGAAGGGCCTTCTATCCTTCTTCTTTGGCAAAAGTAAGAAACTAAAGAAAGCAAAACAGGTAGAGGGATGCCAAATGTCCCTGGAGGAGCTGGACATGAGGAAGCTGATCCGTCTCTACTGCAAATACGAAAACCTCTACAATCCGATGCACCCCTACTATGGCAACGCGCAGTTCATTGAGGATTGCTACAATGACATGGCCAGATCTATTCCCGGCCGGACCAGTTTTGAGCTGCGATCTTGCATCGAAGATCTGCGAGATCAGTTCGAGCAGGAGTACAGGATCATTGAGAGCGCCAGGCAGAGCAACGGGGAGGTACTGACGCCCTCGATTCGCTACTACAACGAGTTCCTCTTTCTGGTGCCATTTCTATGCATGGATTTGAACAAATCCCATGCAGCAGAGAATGGTACCAGTTCGCTGAACCCAAAATGTGTAACAAAACCCGATTTGCTGTCCAATGGGCTGAACCATTTTACGGGCTTCCCCTTGTCCGCTTTTCCGGGTAAGATGTGCTGCTCTCCGAAAGAACTCCTTAGGCGCATCTCCAAGAAGAATGGCAATAAACAAACAATAAACAATAAGCAGACCAGTGAAGTCACCTTGTCGCCCTCGGAGGAGCAACGTCTCAATGAAATTGCCGCTGACAATCAGGACTCCAAGCTGTCCATAGCATCCTCTCACTATCCGGACGAGCAGGATATAAAAACCACGGATCTGACCTGCCCCTATCGATCGGAGAACTCTCCCTGTTTATCCGAGTGTCGGCCCCCAAATTCCAGGTGTCCGGCCCAGATGAAGCCACAGAAGCCCATGAACGCAGGAGACGAATCAAATACCTGTAAACGAAATCCTGCCGATCCATCTCATAAGGGGAATTGTGGCCCGGCCTCTCCCCAAACCGCCCATGAGAGCCACCCCAGGCGATCGCCTAACTCACCCATAGATTCCCCACCAGCTAAACCTATGAAGCCACAGGAGTCCATCAAATCCGCTGCCCAATCCGCTGCTCAATCAGCTGCCCAATCCTTTGCTGGCGTGAAGACACAACCAATCATGAATGCCGTTCCCCAAGGCGCTGTCCCAGTCGTAAAAGAAAAATCCGGGAAATCTAGTCCCAAAACCCCACCAGAATCGCCTCAAAAAAAAGTTAGTGGACCGGATAGCAAGCCCTGTCCCTGCACCCGCCCCTCGGAGAAAGGTAAAGAAGCTGCTCCAGAAGACAAAAGAGATGATCCTTTAGTAACAAAACATCAAAATTTGAAGCAAGTGCAAATGCTTTGCGATATGATCCGCACGGAGCTTACCGCAGCGCCGGATTTTATATACTTCGATGCCAAGTGGCGAATCATCGAAATCCTGAGGGAGGTGCACAAGAGACAGTTGGTTCACATGAAGGCCGGACCACAGAAGACAGCTATGAAGGAGCAGTTCAATCAGCTGATGATGCAGCATCATCCATACAAGCCAGACAAGAATTGCCCTGTGCCCATGACCAAGCCAGGACTCTCGAGGATTTGTGACCATATAAAGGGCAGCCACTGTCCGTACTGCTGCCACAACAACTAGGGGATCACACACAATCTCTCTCTTTGTGGAACTGGAATCCATATCAGCAACGACATTGACCCACTTGGGAAGCAGATAAGCCAGCGCGAGGGAGTGGCTGCTCTACTTTCACCACAAACAGTTACGGTTCAGCACAGCTTGGAGATGGAGGCCTTGTTCGGCAGCTCCAAACTAATTAAACATTGGCCCAGCTGCCTCATCGGATTGCTTCTTTTGGGGATCCTGAAATATGTGCTGGCCAGACGTAAAGGAAGCACCCAGAAATACACCTTGGACAACGAGGAGCTTACAGAAGGTATGAGTCGCGATCTGGTGGGCATTTGAAGTAATAAAAAAGGTTTTACAGTGTTTTTCTCCCGTATCTTACAATAAAATTTAATGCAAATACAAATTTAAAATGTTTAATAAAAAAAAAAATACAAAATAAACAAGATCTCATTTTCCAATGGTTTTCATTTCAAGATTTCGAAGACACCGATGAACTGCAGCCTGCTCTTGAGGAAAAGCCTCATGTCCCCTTCGTTCCTGGCCAGAATCTCAACCCAAATGGAGCTAAAATCTTTTACAACCTGATCCGCGGACGTCGCAGCATTCGCTCTTTTAGCAGCCAACGAAAACCAGAGCTCAGCATCATAGAGGACTGCATTCGGGCGGCGGGAACAGCTCCAAGTGGTGCCCACACAGAACCCTGGACATTTTGCTTGGTGGAGAGCCAAGAGCTCAAGCAATCGATTCGAGAGATTGTAGAGCAGGAGGAGCTGATCAACTATAGCCAGCGAATGCACCCCCAATGGGTCACGGATTTGCGACCGCTGCAAACCAACCATGTGAAGGAATACCTTACAGACGCCCCCTACCTCATACTGATCTTCAAGCAGACCTACGGCTTAATGGACGATGGTCGGAGGAAGAGACACTACTACAATGAGGTTTCCACCTCGATTGCCGCGGGCATCCTTCTGTGCGCCTTGCAGGCGGCAGGACTGTCTTCTTTGGTCACAACTCCCTTAAACTGTGGCCCGGCGCTAAGATCCTTGCTAAATCGTCCTGTAAACGAAAAATTGCTAATCCTTTTACCCGTGGGCTATGCGGCAGAGGGCTGTCAAGTGCCGGACTTGGAGCGGAAGCAGTTATCGGAGATTTTAGTCAAGTTTTAAGAGTTGTTTGGATGCAATAAAAATAACTTTAAATTTAAAATCTGCGCCCAACTGTGTGTCATTTACCAACACTAACAAGTTGAACGCTAGCTGTAGGTGTGACCAGCTTCTTCTTACGTTTGTAAGCATTATAAACTGAAAAACTGGCGAGCACTCTAACATCTGATTTACTCTTTGTTGTTTATTTTGTGGATAAAGAACGGCCCAAGGGCGAAGCAGACAAAAACGGCGACTACACAAGGATGACGGCCCGGAATCCCCAGACCCTGATGGCCCTACCCAACGAGGAGCAATTTGACTTTCTTTTCAAGATCGTCCTGATTGGAGACTGTGGGACGGGGAAGACCTGCATCGTGGACAGATTCAAGACGGGCAATTACATAGAGCGTCATGGAAATACCATTGGCGTGGACTTCTCCATGAAGACCATTGCCGTGGAGGCCAAACAAATCAAGGTTTGCGGGGGATGCCTTCCATTCCTAAACTCCCGTCGTCAATGATTCATCTCGCTGTCTCTGCCTTTTCTTAGCTTCAAATCTGGGACACTGCTGGCCAGGAGAGATTTCGCACCATTACGCAGAGCTACTATCGGTCGGCCAACGGGGTCTTAATTGGTGAGTCGCGTTCGTATCTTTGCGGGGCATACGCCCATCCATTTGTCACGGTCAATGCCTAGCGGCGGGGTTATCAGCTCCTGGTGGGTTCCACCGATAAGGGCTGCATGCTTTAAATTGATTAGCGCCTGGCACTGATTTTAATAGCCCAGCTAGTGGCTGCGTATCGGTGGCCAGGTGTTGCGTGGGGTGTTTACTGTTTACTGATATTACTTTCTTGCAGTTTATGACATCACAAAGCGGTCTTCCTTCTCCAACCTTCAGAAATGGATTGAGGAGGTACGCAGGTACACGGCCTCCAATGTGCTGATCATTCTGATAGGCAACAAATGCGACTTGGAGGAGCAGCGTGAGGTGGACTTTGAGGAGGCGCGCCAAATGTGTCAATATATACCTGAGATACTGTTCGTGATGGAGACCTCTGCCAAGGAGAACATGAATGTGGAGGATGCTTTTCGGTGCTTGGCCACGGAGCTTAAGGTGGGTCTAATTAACAGACTTTACAGAGCCTAAGCTAATCCTGTTCGCATTGTTTTAACAGCGCCAACATGATGCCAACAATGTGGAGGAGGTACCCGAGAACACCATCACACTGGGCCAGGGCAAGCCCCTAAAGAGCTGCAGCAGCTCCTGCAATCTCACCTAAACTTCCTACCCTTCTTGCCCCCCTATTTTGCTTTTATTTTCGTTGTGATCAAATCGTTCTTGTGGCTATATATATTTTAGTATGCTAAAGTTTTTACCTAATCCTAGACCGTTCAGGGCGTACAGGCCTTTAATTTATACACTAACTTTTACACAACCATATGTATTTATTTTAGGCGATAGAAGAGTACAAAACAATCTCACACATCAGCGAATCATCGAGCCAACCGTGTCAATTACCAGGCAATGCTCAGAGAGGAGAAACAATACGTCCAACTGCTGTATTTGTATTTCAAATTGATGATACGCGAAATAAACACGTTTATTTTGTAATTTTATTGGAAGTATCGTTAGTTAATTAATAATTGGCTTAGCTCCTAGACACATTATCCATATACACGCACAATTTTCGTATCATTATCATTGAGGGGGAATCGTCGTCTTCGTTATTTTACACTAAATAAAATTGGCTTGGCAACAACTCTTCGTCGTCATCTTCGTAATCATCTCAAAACAATTTGGAAACGCTTAAAAATTTGTTTATATCAAAATTAGTTTACTTTTCTAGACAGGCTTAGCTATGTTGGTAATTGATTAGCTACAAATCCGGCGTGGCGTGTCATTTGTTTTTGATGCGCTGCACGATCCACTCCAGCCCCTGGTACAGGCCCTCGCCCGTCAGCGCGCAGCACGCCTGGATGTGCCACTGATGCTTCTTGATCGAGGTGAGGTCCAGTTGTCGCGATATCTCCGCCGCCGACATTGAGCCCTTGAGGTCCTGCTTGTTCGCGTACACCAGCAGGCTGGCCTTGCTCAAATCCTCGTGCTGCAGCATCCGGTAGAGCTCCTCCCGCGTCACTGCCAGCCGTTCCCTGTCCGTGGAGTCTATGACCATGATCACCAGTTCTGTGTTCGTGTAATAGGTGCTCCAGGCGGCGCGTAGACTCTGCTGGCCGCCGAGATCCCACACCAGGAAGTGGATATTGCGCCAGACAACCTCCTCGACGTTGGAGCCGATCGTTGGGCTGGTGTGGACCACTTCATTCATGAGAAACTGATAAAGGATTGTCGTTTTGCCCGCGTTGTCCAGTCCCACCATGACCAGCTTGTGCTCCTCGTTTCCAAACATCCGCCACAGTCGGGACAATAGCAATCCCATCTTTCTTCCAATATGTTTTCAAATGCTATTCCCTTATTGTTGTTTTTGTATTTGTTGTTGTTGTTGATTTTGTTTTCGTTTTCACTGATTTGATTGCGAGGCGATTGCCTCACACATACACGCGCAGGTTATCGGCTGGGCTGGCTGGCCTGCGCTTGTGTGCGTGCGAGGTGCGTACGCTGGTGTGTGTGTGGGAGTGAGTGAACGTGCGACTTTGTTGTTTTTTTTATTGTCGCTTCTACAGGGGGAAGGCCAAACTGTAAATTATTCACCTGCTTGAACAGACTTAACATATGCACTCTCCTCGCACACACACACACGCACTTGTTACAGTTACTGCCTAATGTTGCTTTTGTTGTGATTGTGGGAATGGAGCTTCCTGGTGGCTTTTTCGTAGGGCGATTTGGATAATGGGGTCGTTACAACGACTGGCGCGGCTTCGTTTATGCGTCGCAGTGGACTAATAGCTGCCGTTATTGTTAATTTAATTAACACAGTTTAATTAAAAAAGTAAACAGTAAAAGTGATTAATTAACATCGCTGAATCGATAGGCCGAAAGGTTGCTGCTATCGATAATGTCGGTCCAGTGCTGGAAAGTGTATTGAAACGAGGGCTACTTTCTTATTTGGCTAGCTATTATTTTTTAAAAGAAAAAAACAAAAGAAAATGACTAGTTTTTAGATTAATATATTACAATTCACTAATATCTAAGTCAAGTTAATTAAAATTTAATTATTTAAAACCTCTTTCTATTATAGCTATGCAGTGTGACCATCCTGCGGGAAAACAGCTGTTCTTTGCGTTTATTTTTGTTGTTAATTAGCTTCGCACACCGGTGGCAATGAAAATATTTGCTTACCTGGTGATTTTGGCGGTCCTGGCCGGCTCTTTGGATGCCACGTCCTCCCCCACGACTGGCCAGGCGACCATCAGAGAGTGCCCCGGCCGGGGTGTGCCCCAGATCCGAGCAGAGGCGGCGGAATTCGAGATCTCGCTGCTTTTCTACTACGTGTCCTGGGGAAGTGAGGCACGGCAGGCGCGCCTGGTTTTTAATGGACTGGCCCACTATTACCAGGAGTACGCCTTTTTCGGGGCGATCGATTGCTGGCACCTTCTCTGCAACTGTAGCCGCACGCTGTTGCCCGCTCCAGGAGTCGTGGGCGCCGGCGGCTATCCGGACAAGTGGCCCACGATGGTGGTGCGATACGGCCAGAAGCAGATGCTCCAGTACCAGGGCGTCTGGAGTTTCGAGGACCTTGCCAGCTTCATGAACTACCTAATCCAACCGATTGACCGGGCACACAACAGCCACGAATTGGCGGCCATCAGGAAGCACTCGGATGCTGTGGTACTGGGTCTGCTGGAGTCGCCGGATCAAATGGAGTACAAGCGGTACCTGGGCGCTGCCATACGCTGGCTGGAGCTGGATCCGGAGAGAAATATCCGCTTCACCGTGAATTTCGGCAGCAGTGCCAAGAGGATGCTGAAAGCTCCGGACACTGCACTGCCCCAGTTGGTGGTCATCGACAGCCGGAATGGAGTGCACACGTTTAACAGCTCGTTGACCGGCGAATGGAAGACGCTGGACATCCTGCGCTGGGTGCGCCACACTCTCAAGAACATGTCGCTCTTCTCCAACGGCTACGGCACGCCCATGACCATTGCGATGAAGGCACGTCACGTTCCTGTGCTGGCAATGGGCGTACGGATGAGTCATATGCCGCTGGTCATGGGCGATGAGATGTCCGCGGCACAAAGGAAGCAGGCGGAGGGCTGTGAGAATTACTGGAACAAGATGGAACAACAGGCGGAGGAATCCTACTCGCTGCTCCAAGTCCCAAAGGAAATGTTTTGGAAAACTGAGCAGGGAGATCGCTGCTATCCCGCATGGCGTCGAACCAGAGCCACGCTGGCCAACTATTATAGGATCAACAGGTATCTGGCACATCTTTGGACACAGTACACCCACCAGAGCCACCTGAGCAAGCCGAGTGTGCCCCACCTGATGAAGCTGCACTCCAGAAACCTCTGCTTGGCCCACGCGCACCACGGAATGCCGGCCATGAAGATTGGGATTGCCAAAATGGTCACCAAGTATGGCCACTTGATCTGGCAGCATTCGTCGGAGCAGGCTTCCCACAATCGCTCGCTGGGCGTGGTGATCTTTGACTCGGTGAGGTACCGGGACTACCTGCAACAGCTGGGCATCCAGCAGCAGCATCAGCACATACAGGTCTTCATTGTGGACGCGGCGGAGGAGTCGCTGTACGTGATGCCGCAGCAACAGCAGCATCCCTCGTTCTCGTATGTGGCCCTCAAGGACTTTATACGGCAGTTCTATGCCCGAACTTTGCCAAGGATTCACAAGAATGCGATGCCATCTCTGGATTCCGAATTCAGCCGCAGCTACAACAGGCAAATGCTGTTGCAGGCGCTGCAGCTACCGAATGCCACCAATGTGGTCTTTATGTACCGTCCGGATTGCGCTTTATCCGCCGTCTTATCGCAGGCCTTCCTGCAGGTTTCGGCCCTGCTCAGCAGCTCCGAGGTGCACTTCGTTCGCTTCGACAGCCAAAACAACGATCTACCCTGGGAACTGGCCATGCCGATCTCCCCCTCGCTGATTGTGTTCCCTCAAACGAAACCCACAGAGTCCGTGGTATTTCCCTCCGACGTAAGAATCGATGTCCAAAGCGTTTTTGCTTTCGTCATTGCCCAACTGGAGCCGGAGCAGCAGCTGCGGTCGGTGCTCACCAGCTGCCGGCGGCGGACACGGAATGTGCGGAGCTGCCTTGACTTTGCCCGCAACCTGGTGCTGCAGCACGTGAGCCAGTACCTCAAGTACTGGGAGATCTACGAGCGGGAGCGGAACGCCATCCTCTTCCACCTGAAGGAGTTCAATCAGCTGCACATGGCCATTGAGAGCAGCATACGGTTATAGCGACATCCCAACGACTTGGCCCCCTCCTAGCTAGTACTTAGTGCTGATAATTATTCCAGGGTGGGCAGCGCAGCCTGTCCGCCCGCTCCTCAAATGTAGCCAGTAAGCCCAAAGTTGTCTCTTGTTAAGTTATTTAACACCAATATCTGTAGCTATTAATAAATAATAAATACATAATGTAAATTCTTTAAATTTCTAAACAAAAAAACAAGAAAGGAAGCTAACTTCGGCACACCGAAGTTTGTATACCCTTGCAGATTGGTTTTGTTTGATATTTATATTATTAATTATAATGCTGTAACTGTGAATATCTATGAATCAATTTACATGCGTAAATGTAATTGATGGAACATACGAATATGAATCAATAAAAGAACGT
>JAEIIJ010018841.1:0-30781 GCA_018904815.1 Drosophila ogumai | reverse complement strand
ATTTTTAAAAATAAAAAAAATGAAAACATTCACAAAAAATACATTCAAATTATTCATTCTTTTTTTAGTCCGATAAATATAATATCAATTTATCGCACATTTATCGTAAATTTAAAATATCGATGCAGTATCGATATATCCATACTTTCAGCTTTCCCTAGATTTTAAATTCTAAATTTTACAACTGTTGTTGTTGGCTGCTACAAGAGCTTTAATTGAACTCGATTTTTATGGCAACAAATCCACCGCCCCCACACTCCTCCATTCAAGGAGCCACGTCCTTGCAATGTCATAGCTAATGCCATTTTTATGCTCACATCTGCTCGCGTCGCGCCTCCTCGGCGGCGGCGGTGTCCTGCATAAGCTCGCCCGCATTCTTCTCCTCATCCGAGTCCAGGCCGCCGGCCGACTTGAGTGGAATCTTGTTCATGGCATCCTCGTTGCTTTGGTGCACCATTTTGTAGGCATCAGCTGCGGATGCTCCACCAGATCCAGTTCCAGTTCCAGCACCTGATGTTGACAATGTGCTAGAAATTACAGAATTAAAAATGGAAATCCAAATCAATAATTTCATAAATTTCCAAAATGGTTAAATTACAACAAACAAAATCAATTTCATCATGTCATCGACAACTTTGATGTCAGGATGTGGTTTATGTGCTCGTCCTGCTGCACCGCTCCTCGGGTGGGCGTGTCCCCTCTAAATGTCTAAAAATGGGTCAAGCCAGCGTCGGGCTACGTAGGAAAATGCATTTTCCGCAATCGAGGGAATGGATTTCCTTGTGTGTTGTGCCGGCCATAAGCATAATTGAGCGTTGTGCCATGTGGTTTTGTGGGTGGGTGGGTGGCACTTGGACCCCAGAAGTCATTGCACGCGGGAATTGGGTTAATAGCTGAATGGCGAAGTAACATCGGCCGGAGCAGCACCTTTTGCACCCCAATCCTGACCTGGGCCACATGTGTAATTGTTGACGTCGCCACTCGCACACACACACACCCTCACCCCCCCAGCCGCCCCTTTTGGAACGGCCACCACCCCAAGCTCAGCTGATGACGACTCTTGATCCAGAGGGAAAGCCCCATTTGAGACAGGGTGTTCGATATATGAAAAGCGTGATTGAGATATGACTTTGAGTTTTTCTCTATCGTTTAAAGATATTTTTCCAATCTCTTAAAGAGTTTCCCATCATAGAATACCCACTGTCGTTTAAGATAGAAATAAATAAAATGAAAATACAAAATAGAAACTGTTCAAATATATTTCCCTATTTTATTTTTCTTTATAGTAGACTTTTAAACATGACTAGCACACTTGAATTAATTGCACAGACCCCCTTATCCCATGGACCGCCCTGTATTTGGCTTTTTACCATCAACGTTCTTTTTTGCCATTTTTTCTTAATAATACTTTGTTATTTTTGTGGCAGACGCGGGCATTCGCGCTATTTTTGGGTCAACTGCATTTAATTTCGTTTCGCTTTCGTTAAGTGGTCGGCGGTGGTGGGCCCGAATAACCAAGAACCACGCGTCCACAATTATGAGGCATTCGGAATGCAATTTGGGTTTACGATCCACCGCCACCTCTTCCGCGGAAAATGGCACATTGAACTGAAAATAGAGTTGCCATGCCATGTCGAAAGTAAATTTAAAGGCACGCAATACAATTCCCAACTATTTTGTATTGATTGCAGGAATCGGGCCACAGGTGGCGTGCTGGTGATAGGTGCACTTACTAGAATTAAGCAATACCTTCTATGTTAATTAGTTTTTTATTGCAGTTGTATTTTGCCTAGCACTGTAATAAAATTGGCACTTTAAAATATGTAACATAAAATTTTCTACTTTTCCCCTTTGATTTTAATTTGGCTTTTGGCGCATGCTCAGCGCCTTTAGGCCAAAATGTGATTGAAAATTAAATTCGGAACCGACTGTCATTAAATGCGTACGTGTTTCGTTTGTTAATTTTATTAATAATCATTTTCAAAAGCACTATAATGAAATCGGAAAACGGATAGTTTCGCAGGGTGGCCCATAACATTTATGGGCAGTGGTGACCGACAATGATTGCTTTATCGGCATAGGGCATACATGTCCATATATGTACATATATGTATACATATATGTCCAAGTACATGGCTACATACATATGTTTCGATGTGTATAATTAACCATTTTACTGGGGGAAGAGCTAAGATCATTGCCGGAGTCTTTCATCTTCAAGCGCCCTTTATCAGGGTTATACTACATATATGGTATAGCAGACTGAAGAATAAAATGTATAATCGAGGATGCAAGAGCAGGAAGGCGAAAAGATATGGGTCAGTTTAATACACTGGAAAAATAAGTTCGTTTTATAACTGCCAAGGGATTCAAAACAAAGCCAAAAGAAAAGACTCAGTTTAGTCGTTCCATAAAACAAATCCCTCGCTCTTTGCCTCATTCAATCTTTCAATATTCCAACTGCATATTTTCCAAGTATATTTCATATTTATATTTGATCGATTCATTGGCTATATATTTTCAACTGTCCAAATTGAGGGGGCAAGGGCATTCGCCCATAGATCACGGCTGATCGCGCGTATCCAAGCCCAATCAAATAGTGGCAGCAATCCAATTTGCATTGCGTATAGCAAACGATTCGTTTCGGGGGCCAATTAAGTCAACAATTTCACAAAACACAAAAAAACAAATACAATTAAAATGCACAGAGACCGTCGCAAATAAATCAAAACTCGTCGAGGGCCCATCAAGACTATAAGTAAGTACTGGCATAATATTAACTCCAGCGAACTGAGAGCACTAAAAACAAAATGTACAAATTGCAAGGCGTAAAAAATGTTAGTGCCAAAAAATATAGCCTTGTTCTAGCATACAACAAAGAAATAGCAAAATAGCATGTAAAATCTATGTTTTGCAGCAAACAGACCCCTGGACTGACCCCATTCTCAGCTTTACGAGAGCTGAGATGGTCACTATTTTTACTCTGTTTTGTTGTGGGATTTTTCTTGTTTCGAAAAATGTTTTTAAGAAATGAAATTTAGAAGTTGACTTTAAAAATATAGATGGTATTTGATTTTAGGAACAGAACTCTAAAGGTTTAACCTTATAATTTCATTAGAATTTCTGGGTCTCTCAGAGTCAGACTGTTTAATGCAAAAGTTGTAGCCAAGACAATTCACAACCCTTTCCACAAAAGGCACAAAGATACTCAACTCAGTGACAATTTCGCAGTTCTAGAAGCCGCGGAGAAGTCAGAAGTTCACAGAGATCAGAGCAAAGACAAAGATCTGTCATTTAGAGAGATGATCCTACTTATAGTCCATCCTCTGTTCGTTGACACATTTCGCATTTTTCCGAATCCAATTCGCGGCAGTGCAAATTGATCTCGCCCAAAGTTCAGGGACGCGTCTGCGTCCGTCTAAATGCGGGTGCACATCTATATTATATATACTATATATGGGCGTTATAGATAGGCGGACGGCACACAGATATTAGCTGGCATGGCCATATAGTACAGTGCCTTGTTTCATATGCCTTTCCCTCGGCTTTCTTTCGTTGATTAAGTTGTCAGCAATCAGCAAGACAGCGTTTAGCGTCGATTACTGTTAGGCTAAGTGGCCCGATCCCAGTTCTGTTGAGCTAACAATTGAGCGGGTTCTTGGGAATTAACTTGATAAAAAGAGAGGAGAATACACAAAAAAAAACACACACACACAAAATGTGACAAAAATTTGACAAAAAAAACAAACAAATAGTGCACTTGAGGCCGGCAGCAAATCTCTGAAGAGTTCATGCGGGACCCTAACTATTGCCCCCAGATAAGCAAAAAAAAAAAAAAAAACAGAGTCTGAACTCGACCTATCTAAGTTTTCTTTATTGTTCATTCATCTCAGTTTTTATCTGGGTGAGTTAGGGGTGATGCTCAGTGTTTTAAGAACCTATTAAAAATATATAAAAAGAGGTCTAAGTATTCCAAAAAAAAAACTCAAGATAAAGTTCGGATTAAATGCCTAGGTTTATTACCTAAGGAAAACAGTTTTTTGTTAATATTTAATATCTCACAACTTAAGATCTTCTTGGGAAATTAAGTCACTCAATTTAAGAGGTTTTAAGACCACCAACCAAGTTATAATGTCAACTGAAATAATGAATGAAAGACTACTAATTTTTTATAAAACTCACTAGATATATCAAGGTAGGGCCCTAATCCCTCCATTTAAATTTTACTTTATATTTAATTAGCATATCAAATTACTTTCTTCACACTTTAAAACTTCAAACTGCATTATTTCTTCATTATTTCTCCCTGAGAATGCTGGAATAGATAAAGAAATACCTTTAATTTTCCTAGTTATTATTCAAGAATATTCCTTGATGTTTAAATAAACATTTACTTAAGAACACCTAACTTGAGAAATTATTTAAATACAAATTTGTACCTTCAAATAAGCATTAATAAAACAAATATTAAATAATGCCTATTTACATCCCTCCTTTCCCATTTTCATAATTTTCCTCTTTAAAATCATTATTATTTTCCCAGCTTTTCTCCACTGAATTATAAATTGGCAAAAATTTGAAGCATTTCGATTTTCCTGGGATTCCAGATGAAAACTTGTTGCATTTCAGGAATTTGAGGTAACACCGAAAAATTTAATTCAACACATAAACTTTTGAATTAAGTTAAATTTCGAATGTCTTGTACACTTAAAAAATGCCACCAAAAAAATTGCATTATTTATAAAATTCTTCACTATTTATTATTCACTCATATCAAGAATTTTGTCAAGTGTATTGGCGGCCTTCAGCAGCAGCCGAAACCACATGCAAAATGCAATGCAACAAGTGTTTGGTCTCCAACGTTTTCCTATTTGCGGTGTTTTTATTATTATTATTATTTTTTATGATGTATTGTATTTTCTATTTTCTATTGTGTATATATATTTTGTTTCATTTGTGTTTTTTTAATCGCTTTCTGGTGGCATTTTTGGCGTCTGGCATTTATTTGGCTTTCATTCTTGGGCCGACGCCTTTGTGTTTCGCTGCTGCTTTCGGTTATTTTTAAATATAATAATTGCAAAATGAAACTGAAAACACACGGAATGGCATGGCGAGAAAAAAAAGAAGAGAAAAAAAAACGCTTTTTGGCCCTAGACTTGGACTTGGACTTGTTGCTCTGCCGCCAACGTTTCCAACATATTTATTTTATTTCATTTTCCTTTATTTTATTTCTGCCCGGTTTGTGGACAGTTTTTTATTTCAAGTGGGCGGACCTGGCGGATGCCGGCCCAGCTTTAAATGAAATTACAAAAAATACAACACATTTCGATTTTACGATCCTGATACGCACACGCACCACACCAACAACACCAACAACAACATCAGTAAGAAAATTAATTAAAAAATTAAACTATTGTCACCTTTTTGCTTGCTTTGAACTTGTGTTTGTGATTTATATAAATAAAAAAATAAATACAAAAAAAGGCGCGCGCTTTTTGTAGTTCACAGAAATCACTCGTAATTCGTCGTGGCGTGAGATCTACGCATATATCTACGTGTGTTTTATAGATATGCGAACTATATATACATATATTTGTATGTGCCAGAATAAAATTCTATAATTTTCAATTATATTTTTAACTTCTTTTCTTAGCGATTTTTTAGTCGCGTGTCTCGTCTGCGACGTCGTCTGCGTCTGTTGGTCAACTGAATTAAGAACGGCCGCTAACGATGACGATGACGCCGCTGCTGGCGTTGCCGCTGCCGCAGCGCCAGCAGAACCAGTGATGCCCACATTCTGGCTATTTTACAGCTGAAAAATATGCAATTTTTCGTCCTGGACTTGGGGCTACAACAGGATTTTAAATTGAAATACAGTTTTTGAATTATATTTTTAAATACAAATATTGTTGTTAAAAAAAAACAAAGATATAACTGTTTTTCATTTGTAAACATTTTATAACATAGGAAATTGGTAATTGTTTTCAAAAATTTATTTTAATATTTACTTTGAATAAAATTGTGTCTAATTTTATATATATTTATATATTTTTAAAAAATAATAGAAATACATGTTAAGAAATAATAAATGCAGTCATAAACCAAGATGGTATTTGTCCATGTGTCCTTCTGTCTGTTAAATTACTTTCTTAGTTTTCGTAACAAACTTAATTATTATGTATTAGTTGTCTATATGAATAACATAAAAACCATCGAAAAATAAATAAAAAATTATTAAAATTAGTCAATTTGTACAACTTTATTTAAAACGTTCTTTCAAGTCATGAGTTACGATTTATCCACAGCCTTTAAACGTATTTTTAATTTACTACTTATTAAATTTAAATTTAGTCTTCGGAACGTAGCTCACAAACATACAAAACAAACATTTTTTAAATTTTTTGTATGTATCTTAAATCACATCCTTTAATCTAAATATAAAATAGCTTTTATTTTTGACATCACTGACTGCGACTGCTGCTCGTCTAGCCGAGTGGGCAGCAAAAAACTGCGTCTCTGCCGCTGCGCAGCTGCTGTTGCTCTGGTTGTTGCTTTTTGCTATTGTTGTTGTTGCTCCTTTTTTTAAATATTATTGTTGTTGCTGCGGCTGCAGTGCAAATTGTTGCTGCGTCGGTGCGGAAATCACAAAAAATTAGAAGACCCCGATGGCACAGAGCTCCCGTGATTGTCATCACTCTGGATTTTAGTAGTGCGAGCTTTTGATTATTTCTGTGTTGTGATTTTTTTTTTATTATACCTAGCGGAATGGGGTGGGTTTAGGGGGGGGCTTGGCCACCACCCACCCGCCGGCGGGGCCATTAAGAGCAATTTGTTGACAGTGACACACAAAAATGGACACACAAAGCGACGCGACCAGGCTCAAGCAAAACAAACAAAAACCCGAACCCGAACCAGAATCGCAAAAAAAAAAAAATAGAAAAAAAAGAATAGTTATGATAACATGGACGGGGAAAATCGGAAAATGTGAGACAATTCCTTATGACATCATCAAATCACTTTAATTGCAATTCTGCAAGGAGCAAGGATACTCTATCCCAACCAGTTACCTTCTGCACTTGGCACCTTTGATTTATGGCATTTCTCTATTTTTCCTGTTTATTTAGAAAGACTTTCTTTTTTTCTTTCCTTGGCATCTGTGGCTCTTTGATTCGTTTCATTCAGTTTCCTTTTAGAATCCTTGGATGTCTGCCTGTGAGAGTTATTGGAATTGGCCTTCTCTTTGGATCGAAACAGGTGGAAATAAAATGATAGTAAGCACGCCAACAAGGTGGAAGTATAGCTGAGGGTTGGAAAATAGGTCTGGGAATTTAGGAAAAATAAAGTAAAGGCATTCGTTTTCTTTATCAGAACCTTATCATAGATGTATGAAATTAAATAGAATGTAGAGAGAGACTTGGAAGAAAAGAAAGTGAATATTAACAGGGGCTTATTTTTGCGCGATTTTAATAGTAATCAAAGTCTATTAAGGCTTAATAGATATTCAATCAAATTGCAAATTATTTCTGCAATAATCCATAACATAGTGCTAGCAATTTGGCCACAATTGTTAGCCTGATTGTTGCCATGTTTGTGTTTGTTTGTCTGGTCATCGCTTGGCCATCATCTCCACACATCCGCTGGGCATGTGTATAGTTTTTATTATTCTTGCTCTATGTGTATACATTTTTGCTTTTTGTTTCCATATGAATATATATAGTATGTATATATTTTTTATGCGCGATGATGTGTGTCTTTGTGGGGGCACGCAGATTTCCGCTGCAGTTTGACATATGCCAGTTTCCACTTGTCTATGATAAGCAGGCAAAGCCAAAGGAGGATGGTCATGAGAGCATGTCAATTGCACAAAGATACATGTGCAACGTAGTACATGTGCTATATATGTGCATAGATAGTTATAGTCGCGATGTCGTGCTGTTAAAGCATGCAATTTGCCACAGTAGCCGGAGCTTAAGGAAAAGCAGAAGCACACATACAAAAGCACGACCAGAACCGACGAAAAAAAAAAAAAATTAAAATGTGTGTCAACAAATTGCACAAATTATCAGCAGTTGAGCGTTGGTATACTTGAAACAAAATTTATCAAATCATTAAATAGAAGATATTATTTTCTTTAAAATATAAAACGAATGGTATATATCCAAAAAGTAAGTAAAAGACCCTTTAAAAATCCTTGCAAAGGTTTTGAAAACCATTTAAAATGAGCTTTAAAGTATGCTATAATATTGAAATATTATATTAAATATTGCTATAATGTTGAAATAGCAATTTCTGTTTTATTTTACATTTAAATATTTTTTAGCAACAATTTTTAAGAAGGTTTAAGCTTGTATTTTACACTTATTTATATCTAAAATATATATATATTTTTTAGAAAATGTTTTAACTTGTTTCCTGTTTTATTTATAATTAGGTATTATTTTTAGAAAAATATTTATAATATTTACAACAGTATTTAACTCACTAAATGAACAGGTGTGACAACTTTTAAATAGTTATTTTTTTTAGACACTGTCTTACTCATTGTTTTCTCTATATTTATATATTATATTTATTCCCAGTGTACCTTGTTAAATCTCGCTCAGCTGGAGAGCAACACCGACAGCGAGGGCTTCACTGTACTTGAAACACACGCTGGTGGGCGGAGTGGGCGGCATCGCAGCAATCAATCCGCCTGACAATGGGCTAATTACGGCGAATCCATCACGAGGGATCGACCCAGCTTCAGTCCCCAATGGGCAGCCGTCGAATTAAAAGTTTAAACAAAAAACTAAATCTCAACACTTGACCCTGCCTCTGGGTATTTGCTTTTTGGGCATTCCACTTAATCATTGATTTGCATACTAATTCAGAGCCACTGGGAACACTATAATGCGTGGGCCTTATAGTTTATGAATGGTGGAAAAATGTAGAAGGAAATCGAAATCGAAAAAAATTAAGGAAATTACATATATATTTATTGAAGAAATTAAAGATCAAATGTAAAGATCAAAATATAATGCAAAACCATTTTATAAACTCACAAAGTTTATTTTTAACCGCTTCTTTTGCTTTATAAACCTTCTTAGTTGACCTATTTTAGACCTTAAAAATATTTATAGAAACTGTATATATATTAATCAATTTTCAACAGGTGTAAATGTAGAGAAAAAATGTAAAAGAAATTGTTTACAGCAATATTTCCATTAATCCAAAAATATTAGAAAATTACTTTGAAAACTTACACATTTTTTTTTTACACTTTTATTTTGCACTATAAACATTTTTAGTTTAGTAAAGCTAAAAATTAAAGCAATTAATGCATCTAAAAATATAACTAATCGGAATTCCGGGAGTTTCCTCATATATATATATATGTATCTATATTCATATGCATATATGTATAGTATCTGTAAAATTACTAACCAAAATGGTCACAAGCCGAGCCCAAATTAAATAAATGATTTTTATTTTTAGGTGCGAATGCATCTGATTTAAGATGGGGGGGGAAACAAAAAAACACATCCATCACTTGCATTTTTTTTGTATAATATAATTTTTGGTTTTTAAGCGTTGGCGCAACGCCGACGCAAGATGACGTCACTAAATGTATTTAACCGGCTGCCCTTGACTTGATCTTGCCTCGCAGAAATCTAGTTTTTAACATAGTATTCTGTGCATTTTCATGGCTTACACTAAGAAAAGCATAAATGATAATCATAGATTTATTTTAAGAAAAAAATTATTAAAACTCCACTTGACTAATTAAGAATTTTTAAGATGTATTTCTAAAATCTGTACTCAAAATAATGTATACTTTTCAAAATACATCCATTAATTCTATGATTAACTTGGTGTAAAGATTGCAAAAAGGGGCCAAACCCAAAAACAAATATTTTTAAAGTGTATATTAAATATAAAATAGATCCAAATGTATAACCTTAAAACTGCTTTTCAATCAAGATCACTCTTACTTTGTTCCTGTGCACATATCAACTTGTTACTCTGCAGAATCCTGGTCTCGGTAATACTATAAGATAGGCATGGATTTTTCCAATTTTTCTTTGGGAAAATCGCTAAAGGAAGCCCGAAGAAAGGGTGAAGAACCTGGCGGGCCCATTAATTGGTCGGGAAAATTTATTTAGCGCATCGCTCTTTGTGGTATTTTCTGTTTTTGTTATCTCTGTGGTGTGTGTGAGTTTTGAAGTGCTCCACATTCTGGTGTTGCTCTTTCATGTGGCACGACCCCCGGCCACGCCTCCTGCCCAGGTCCCCGCCCCCTCCATTTCATCCTGCAAACTATTTTCAGTTCGTCTGACACACATCGGAGCTGCGGCAGGAAAAGTGGTGAAAATGCGGGGTGAGTAATTGTTTACATTGCGCTTCTTGTGAGCTACTTTACGACCCCCAACCCCATACCCCATTTTCCAAAACAAGAAGAACCAAAAAAAAAATACAAAAAGAAAACAATAATTTCACTTGTTGGTTCTTTCCTAGCCTCGCGTTTCCTTTGTTTGATGGATTGTTTTGCGGTCCACAGAGATCCACGGAACTAGAAGTTCCCCCAGTGGAAATCCAAGTACACTTAGCTTAAAAAAAAGAAAAAGCAAAATGAGGGGCAACAGTACAAATATTTGCTCACATGTAAATGTAAACAAATCCAAAACGATTTGATCTTTGATTACCTTGAATTCCCTCAAACGCTTTTGCACAGATATAAACATTTCTGATTTTTAAAAACTAAATTCGAATCTTGTTTGTTTCCAAATGAATGAGATGAAATCTACAATTTGAATTTATCTGTTTTCATTTTTATACACTTTCAGCACCTTCTCTTAGTGAGTACTGACGGAAATATAATAAATTTTAAAATCTGACCTTGAATCGGTTTAGGGAAAATAATTAATTGAAATGAATTAGCAATCGATTAAAAATTTCACATACATCTATTTATGTTTCTTCCTGAAAGCTATACAAAAATATTTCATTATTTATTAATGTTTATTACTTATATTAATATTCAATAGTCAAGGGAATACCCAGAGTGTTTTTAATTGTGTTTATTAGAGGGACCAGTGCACTTTTGTGAGAGCTGGAAAGGTATCGATGACAGGACCGATATTTTCGATATTTTCCTTTTCTTTTGTTTTAAAATTTTTCTTTCCTATTTATTTATATTTTTTAAATTTTACAAAATAAACAACGGAAACTCAAAATCTATCACCTATCCTTGTATTTCTTTTACAGATCTTTTAAGCTATTTATATACCACAAAAATATGTGTAAAATGTTGGTCAAATATTTTAATTATTGGTAAAATCTTAAAAAATAGCTACTTTAATTGACAAATGACCTGCGGTGAACTTACGATTGCAGTGTTGAGAGGTTCGTGGCCGAGGCACCGACGCCGCATGCCGTGGAATGCATTCTGCTACTTTTGCCGATTTTATTGTACCCAGAGGGGATTTATGGAGCTCACAGCAGCACCACCAACACCTTCTTCCTGGCACTAGTATGTTATATCCACGGAGCAGATTCAAATTGAAACGTTTATGCCGCTGCACGCACCGCAAAAAATTTCACAAAAAAATAAACAATGAGGAAAAATAGAAACACGGAGCGGAAAAGGGAATTTAGTGCAATGCAAGTGATTTTAATGGAGCTTGTCTTGGACTTGGTTATGGCTCTTGATTTCGGTTTGGGCTTGGATTTCGGTTTGGATTTAACTCGGTTGCTTGTCGGAGGAGGCTGCTGCTTGTGGCTCATAGCATGTTGCTGACGCGGCGGCGGCGGTGGCATTCGCGACGTTCAATTTCCGACTGAATTCACACTTTACGCCGGAGATTCAGTCCGTAAATGCTGCGGCAGCGCAGCAGCCGTGACGCCAGCGCCGCAGTCGCCTCAACAGAGTCCCGCCTCTGGCATTACCGTGCCCATTCCATATCCATTCCCATTCCATGCCACCTCATAGATATAGCCGCATCTATATACAAATCCGTATCCGAATCCAAGTCCACCCACGTGGACTGGCCAATTGTTGCTGCTGCTGTGCTATAATTGTTGTTGTCTTAGCCTAAACATTCGAGTACAGTGCAAGGCGAAAGTGTAAGGTGGCCAGGATAAATGGAGCTCTAAAGAAAATATATAAATTATTGTAGTTTTAATTTATAATTAAATAAATATGGTAAAAACATATACTATAAATGGGAAATATAATATTCCAAAATTTTTAAAAAAGGGTTCCCTTTGTGGGTTTACAATTCTTTTAAAAATTAGCATCATCATCATTAGCATTTGAATCTTGATAAATATTTATTAAAAAAAAACTGCTGTACAAATTTCAAATATAAAAATATAATTATTATTTTAAAATATTTTGTTATATAAATAGAAGATTTTCACATCCGTTTAAATGTTTATTTTCTTGTTAATTTTCCAATTCCAATATACATAAATGTGCCTCAGCGTGTGTAGGTGTGTAATGCATGTCATTGTTTTTTTTTTTTATATTCTTTTTTAACGCATTTAAAAGACTCGAAGCACTGAAGCTGAAGACCTACACGGCGTATGAGCAACGTGGCAAGCCATTAATCACACAAACTCAAAGAGAAAACTAAGCAAAATCGAGAGTTGTGCAGAAATTGAATTATCGCTGGTAATATACCTTAAAAACAATATGGAAACAATTCGAAAACAACAACAACAAATTCCAAATCAGTGCAATGGATAGTTTTTTTTTTTTTTTTTTTTTTTTTNTTGGATTCCCAGAACTGACGGACGGACACATGTTGTGGGTTAGTTTTTGCGGTGAATGAATCATTCGACTCTGTAAATTTTCGCTTGTATGTATTTTATAAGCTAGCAAAAGACCAAATTTGTAGTTTAATATTAAATACAGAAAATAAATACCCAGGGTTAACATTAAGTTTTGGAACAGGCACCCTCTTTGCATCCCCTCTCCCGCCTTTTAGTCTAATAATTTACCTATAAACAATACACCACTTGTTTGTTTACAAACCCCCAAAAGAAGAATCCAAAATCGACAAAAATAAAAAGGAAAGCGGAAAACTGAAGGCCCCAAAGGAAAAAAAAAAGAATAGAAAATTCAAGCGCTATATGAGATATTCCAGCTGGCCGTGTAATAAAGATCTTCCCATGTGCCGGGTTTACCACAACCAAAAGAAAAAAAAAGAAGCAAAGCATAACTATTTCGGGAAAATCTAGTGAAAAAAAAATGTGAGGAGGAGTAGGAAAATGAGGCACTTATGTACTTAGGGCGATGTGAGATGTGAAGTCGAGACACTCGGCCACTTGACATTGATGGCCGAGGATTTCTCGATGGGGATCCACCGTCCACAGAGTACATAATTCGAGTGGTGTCACCCGGTTTCGGATCCACACCCCCGCATATGGTGTATGGGATGGCATTCCTCGAAGCAGCTCGTAAAAATCCATCCCACAGATATTGAACCCAAGAAGTGACATCAGCCCACAAAATGTTGTAGTTGGTTCGAGTTTTGTTGGCCGAAAAAATTCGGTACGAAGTTTGGCCAATACCAAAATTGTCTCTCAATTAATTTTCAATTGGCACACACACAATACGCCAAAAGCGAAACGAGGGCAAGTCAATAATGGCCAAGTGGAATTCTGAATGCCCTAAAGGAAAAGGAATATATATATACATAAATATTTTATGAAAATAAAAATAAATTTTTTAATCTTCAAAGGAGGGTGAATAAATTTAATAAAACAGTTTTATTTATTATATCAAAGCTACAAGATGTTGTATTATTTTTTAAAATTAAGATGAAAAAATAATAAACACACAAATCACAAATAACAAATATTTAATTCAAGTTAAGAACTATCAGCATAGTTTTGAAAATCAGGTAATTTTTTTAACGAATAATTTATATAATATATATAAATATTAAATGTGAAAGAACCCACAAATAACTAAGAGACTTTTTGCACACTTTAAGGGTATATCCGGGGAAACCGAGTAAGGCATCAATTAAAATTGGAGTCGCGTGGCGATTAGCGCCATTATCCCATATCCGCAATCGCAGTGGGCGTAGTCAGTGTTTCCGGTACACTGTGCCACTGTTACGCCCCTTTTATTTCGCCCCCTGTCCTACATTACAGGAAAATAAGACAAACTTTGTCACACAACACTGAAAGAAACAATGGAACAAACTTTGTGGACTAGCTAAGTTAAAAATGAAAATATAAACGTATAACATAAAATATATTTAAGTATATATATTTAAATATTTCTAATAAAAAAAAATGTATTAGAAAAGTATGCTACGCCAAAATTTTGTACAGTGCCCGCTAAAGTTCATTGACCTATTTTTCTTCCTTTTTCCGTTTATTTATTGTTGTATCGATGTTATTTGCTCCTAAACCATGTTTCTGGGCCGTATACCTTGGGCTGGGCAACAAGAACAACAAACCAGAAGGGAAGCTAGCTTCGGGAAGCCAAAGTTTGTATACCCTTGCATCGAATTCGGAACTCAACCATAACTATGACATTTATTTGTTTTATATTTTAATTGATTCAGGTGCTCTTTCAGTGTCGTAAATCAAGCTAAAATTAATTTTCATTCCTTTTTTTAAGTTTAAACATTATTTTCCAATTATTCCAGGTAGGGATAGACGGGCGGCTCCACGTCCCCTTGGTTCACTGGCCGAACTTGCAGCGTCTGCCACAGACTCCTCTTCTTCGGCTCCGGTTTTCCAGGCTTCTTCTTTCGACGCATCTCCAGGTCACTGTAGGCGGGCGGCAGATTCCGGGGGAGAGTTCCTCGCTGGCGACGCAAAGTTCTACGAACGGGAACCCGGACAGGTGTCAGCCAGTGCAGCTGCTCCAAACGACGATGGTGGCGCTGTCGGAGAGTCCGAGAGGCGCAATACGGCCGGACAGTGATGTAGTATACAATCTCGATCACGGAGAAGATGCTGAAGCCCATGAAGAGGCCCAGCAGGCCACCGGTATTCGCTGGAATGGGTGAAAATAGTCGTATATATATTCTAAAGATTACAAAAACAGCGGGAGTGCAGAGATGTCTGAAGGACACGACTTGGAAAGAGGCTCCAATTATCCAGGCTTCGGAATAACAACTGAACAACTCACACAAAAACTCGGTGAAGCCAAACATCTCGGACTTGGTGGTGCTGCGGAATATGTTGCTCATATAGTAGAAATGCAGAATGGACATCTCGCTGGCATTGCTGTATGGCCCTTTGAAGAGATAGTCGGGCAGATTTTCGCCCGCCTGAAAGCGCGGATCGGAGACAATCGAGGCCGACGAAAGGGTCGCCTTGTAGGTGAGCTCAAAGCAGCCCGGCCAGCAGCTTTCGCAGGAGAGATTCGTCAGCGAGGACTCGATCTCCGTCTGGACACGGTCCGTGCAGGCATTGTCGTTGGGTCCGCACACCCTGGCCATCGGATCGATCCGGGGCAGATAGTACAGCACGCAGCTACATTCGCGGAGCAGCAGCTTCGCCTCGCACTCCAGCTCGCAGTTCTTGCGGGAGTAAGTCCTGTAGTAGGCCAAGTCGTTCTCATCCGAGAACAGGCAGCGCCGCACCGATTTCTTTATGGATCTTATGGTGGGCAGAGCGTCCTCATAAACCGGTTCGATGGGTATACGCGCCTCCCGGCCGGCGGTCACCACGAAACCATAATTACTGACCTTCGGCAGCTCGGCAGGATTGTGAACGAGCACCTTGAAGCCCACACTCATGGACTTGGTGCAATAGTACTCCGCAATGGAGGCGTTCAGGACAACGGTGAGACCCATCCTGATGCCAGTGCCGCCCGAAGTTCGGGGGTAATAGAACTCTGGCAGCTTGCGGGCATAACCCTTCTCCGGAGTCCAATCGATGGGCTCGTATCGCATATTCGGCTGAGCCGGCTCCCAGCGCACGTCGTCGCTGTAATTCCGTATCAGATAGGAGGGATCCAAAGCATTGAAGTTGCAGCAGAGACCATCGTCCGTCAGTATGGAGTTAAAGAGCAGTGAGCACTCCTCTTCCCGCGACCCAAAGCTGCAATACAGCAGCATCTTCTCGCAAGGCTGGGCCACCTCCACCAGAATGGCCTTGAAGTACTTCCAGGTGCCAATATACGAGATGGTGGTGTCACCGCCCTGGTCGCACAGACCCATCAGAAGCGAGAAATTGGTGCTGGTGCGGGAGATGCGATCCACCTTGCTGAGCAGCGCCTGGTTCAGATTGCAGATGGTGATTGCCGGAAAGGGCATGTTGCTCGTGAGCTTCTGCTTGGCACTCGTCGAAATTATTATCGGCGAGGCGCTCCACTTTACGTACACGTTGGAAATGAAAAATCCGGACAGGATCACAACCAGGACGAAGGCGATGCCAAAAAAGACTCTAGGATACAATTTATGACAGCAAAAAGGATAATCAAAGTGATATTAGAAGTCTTGCCTGGCGACACATAAGAAGAAATACTAAACGAAAAAACCCACCTCTCTGGAATCGTGATGCTCTCCTCGGCTATGTACTTCAATCCATGAAGCGTGCTGTTCTTCAGGTAATAAACCACACTCCTCTTAATGGCCGCACAGCTACAGATGGAGCTTTCATCGTCCTCCGATCCGGAATCCTTCTTCTTGCCCACGGAGGCGGCACTCTGGCGCAGCCGGCTGTCCGTCAACGTCTTCATGATGCACTGAATCTGGACAGCTGTGGCCCGGCGGCATGGCATTTATAGGTCAGTGCGGCAATTGCATTTGGGGCCATCAGCTCTAATCATATTGACCCAGGGAAAACAAGGTACGTTGCCCATTTGCGGTGATAACTACCAAATTGATTTTAGTCCTGGGCGGGGGGAGGGGAGGGGCTCAAGAGTGTGTTGGCTGCAATCCGCAAATGTCGCAAATCAACGCAATCCAAAAGGCACGGCCATAAATTACGAAAGCACCGAGCAGAAGCATAAACAAACCTAACACCTGAAAGCAAACAAGGATACATGCATCCTTGCTTTAAAATGAAATGAAATACAGAAAAACGTTGATTCAGGTTTTGCAAAATTCAGGTTTTATGATCACTTTTCGTGTGAACTTCATAGATAATCTCATTCAACTTAAGGCATTTAAAGCTGTATATTCATTCAAGGTCTGTCATTCACTTATCTTCCTAAAATAGTTACAATAGTTTATAAAATATATATATACAATATTATATACATAATACCTATGTACAAAAATAATTCATATTTCTGACAAGCGGAGATCAATTATCCCGTACACATTATAATCTTCTTTGCAATTAAAATGAAGGCTTCTACTATCCTTCCTTCCACACTTAACCCCCTTAGTTCGGATTAAACTGAAAAAAATCCACGTTGAGATCCAGAATGGCCTCCGTATTGGGCGTTTCCTTCATGGTTAACGCCTCCACAGCATTATCGCTGGCATGATCGTAGCCATGGTTAACGGTTGGCGGAGCAGCTGCTACTGGTGGCTGCATTAGATCGCTGACATTCCGCAAAAGGCTCTCCTCCGATGGCGGCAAGAGCTTGCCGCCCGCCGACAAATTCAGACGCTGAGCAGCCTCATCGGTCAGCGTGTCGTCCAGCGACATGCTCAACCCGGCATAGTCCACCAGGTTACGAGCACGGCCACTGCCAGCAGCCAAGGCAGTTCCCTCCGGTTCCGGTGTGGGAGCCTGCGGCGATTCCATGGCGGACATATCCAAGGCATACTGACCCTCGGGTATGCCCAGGACGCGCGCTATTCTGGCATTCACAAAGTGCAGGCCCGACGTATTCCGGATGAGCCGCTGGCTGCGCAGCTGCAGCTGCTCCACAAAGTCGTTTAGTTCGCTCAGAAAGAGATCGGCACGCTGCTCCTCGCTGAGGTCCGAGTGCTTCTGAAGCTGGGCGGTCAGGAGGCCAAATAGCGAGGGCGTGGAGGAGGCAGGTGCAGGCGGCTGTTCGACGGGACGCGATAGCATGTGCTCCGGGAACTTGACAAAGTGGCGCTGCATGCGTCGGCCCAAGAAAATCTTCCCGCAGCCCGGACAGATGGCGTTCTTGGGCACAGTTCGTGGCGTGGGCGCCGTAGCAGCTTCCTGAGCTCCATTACTCTTGGGAGCTGGCATTGGTGCCCGGTAGTCCTTGTCCCTCAGATCCGCCACTAGCATCTCCAGCAGTTGGGCGGAAGTGGGCTCCACAGCCTGCCCATTAATGACGGGAGCGGGCTGTGGCATGGAACTCCTTACCTGGCGACCTGACCGAGTGCGATGTATGTCGGGAGCAGGCTTGTCTTCCACTGGTAGCGGCGGCTTCTTCGCCAACGGAGCTGTGGAAGCCGCTGAAGCGCCTACTCTTTTCAGGGGTCTTCCTACCTTGGGAGGCGGGTTTTGCTGCCGCTTGACCGCCGCTGAGCGCATGCCCATGCCCACGGGATCCAGGCAGCGGTAGATGGTCATCTGCTGAGTCACTGCGTCCGTCCGGATGACCTCGTTGCGTTTTCTGCATCCAATAAACAAGTTAAATATGGTTCTTACAAGGGTCGTAGCAATATTACCGATCGATGACTATGTGATCATCCTTTGACAGTCTGTGCAGGCTGCAGGCCAACTGGGACAGCGAATCCTGCTGCGCATTGTCGTTGGCACAGTTGTCAGGGATCTCCCGCTGTTCATCCTGCAAATTTCCCGACTCTGCCGGCAGCTTCTTTAACTCGGAACCGGCTAGGACCAAGGGAGCCGTTAGGTGTTGCTCATCTTGAAGAGCAACAAACGCGTCCATCTAGGCAACAGGCTGTTTCCATTTGGTCAAGCCCCCAGTCACGTTTCCCTGGTCCGGAAAAGAGCCGAAAATTAAGGAAATTGTGCAGTTTGTTCGGTTTGTATGCGAGGAGTGTGGCCTTATCTTTGTAAAAGCACTTGTGTCATCGATAGGCCCACTATACAGTGGGCAATAAAGTCAATTTTGGTTCAGCATTTTGAAGTAAACAATTAAGTAATTAAATCCGTTCTGTATTTGAGAAATTAAGTCAATGTTTATAATTTAAAAATGCATTTTTATATATTTACAATTACAAGGACCGGCACTTTAGCAATCGAATGTGCCGGCCAGAGAGAACCTATCGACGTATCGGTACTCGATATCTCTGTAATATTTACAAAAAATATCTGATGTATGCGATACTTTTCCCAATACATAGTATCGATAAAAAGTTGGCAGCATTTTCTTTCTTTTTTTCTCAATAAAAAAATGTAAATTGTTCAGCCCCAGCCAGTGAAATTGAAAAGAAAAGCAATATATACGTGTGATTCGCACCTGAACTGTGCTGGCGTCGTGCTGCTGGATGTCCAGGCTATGCCGCCTTTGCCGCCCAGCCCTCTCGACCTTGCGCGAAGCCCCGCGATGGCCTCCCTACATTCCAGTTGGCGTTTTGGCAAGCGAAGCAAATTTCAATTACGCATCAAAGGTAATGTAACGAATATAAATTAACATTGAGCATAGCGTCGACAGCCGAAAGGCGCTGTGAAGCGCTGTTCACTGTAAACACATAATTTCCGCCCTTGCCCAGCAGCTGTGGTATTGTTATTCCCGTTTCCCTCTCTATTCTCAGTTTGTTGTTGTTGGGGGGCACTTACATATTCAATAACTGCAGCAATAATCGTAAATATGTACATATGTATGTATGTACATCACATTGCATTTGTTGACATTGATGTTAAATGCAGCAGCAGAAGCAGCCACTGTTAAGTGGTATGCGCATAACGGTGCCTATGGCATCTGTGTGAAGCATAACAGCTTTTCACCTGAAAGTTGATACGGTGTATATTTACTTTTCAACATATGTACATAGCTACATATGTACATAGATGTATGTATGTATGTATATTTATTTTGGTTGTGTTTTGTTATTCCTGCAGCTGTTGTTTTTGCCATTTGACCAAATTCTTTTGCTTCATATTGACCGACTATTTATAGACGATCGCCAGCAGCAAACTACAATACAACAACAAGCAAGCAGCATAGAGAGCAGCAGCAAAACGATGACACAGCAGAAACAAAAACAACACCGACAACAGACAACACATGATGCAACTTGATAAGGTGGTCTCATATGTGCAGATCTCTCTTCAGAATAGCAGTACCGCTCTCCTTAAGAGAGAATTCTTGTGATAAGACCACCTTATACATAAGTTACTACAAACATAGGACAACAGAAACGAAAAGAGATTTATCATGATGCAACTTTACAAGGTGCTCTCATCAGCTGTCTCCAAATAGGAGCAGAGACCATGTTATGGGCTAACTAAAGCTCCGTAATCTAACAAGATCGCTTTCCAATCAATCCTTTCGGGTTTTATGTAACAAATATTAACTATTTTATTAATTAAGTCACGGATTTCCTAACTAAATTTAACTTATTCCCGTTTCGCATTTATTCATTACAGTTTCTCAGGATCCCGAGGACTGCTACCGCCAGGATCCAACGCGATCAGCCGCGGAGAATGCCTTCGATATATACTCGATGCTCTGCTTGGAGGAGACGCGGGATACTAAGCGCCTCTTCCTGCTCAACGCCCTGGCCTCGCTCTGCCTGGGGGCCCGGAAGGGTTCGCATCATAGCAACATACGCTTCAGCACTGAGGAGCTGCTCTACTGGTGGGAATACATTCTAAATTTTCCAATTCGAATCCTAATTACATTCATTCGCTTTGCAGTCTCAGTGCCTCACTGGTGCACACCTTTACCCAGGTGCGTGCAGCGGCTCTGAGGACCATCCGCTACGCCATCAACACGTCCAACGACATCAAGGTGTTCAATGCCCTGCAGCTGCAGCATTTGGTTTGTCGCTCCATCGATCTGATGCTGAAGAACGACGATGAGCGCGTCCAGGCGCTGAAGCTGGTGCGCAAGATGCTGGCCATTGCCCCGGAAGATATCAGTCCGGTGGTGGTGCGTTGCCTCGTCTCGCTGGCCGACAGTGGCATCGATGAGAATGACAATCTGCTGCGCGCCTGCCTGGCCACGCTCGCGGAGTTTGCTGTGCTCAATCCAGCGCTTCTGATCGTATGCGGCGGCGTTACATCCATCACACGGAACGTCCTCGAATGCCACAATCCCCGGATAGCCGAGAGCCTGTGTGGTGTGCTGCTCTACCTGCTCGAGTGGCCGCAGACGCGAAATATTTGCGGAGTGCGGCTCGACTGTCTGGCGGCTCCATACTGTGACTTCACCTACCGGCTTGGTATCATGGATAAAAACAAGTGAGTTGCCCGGGGGTTATGAGTGGGAACAAGAGAGACTGACCAAAAATATGGTTCTCCCCTGGCAGAGATGCGCGCGAACTACGCTATACAAGCTGTCGCCTGGCCCTGCTCTCCGTGCTGCGCAGCTGGACGGGCACCCTAGAATTCTGTGATCCCAGCAAACCCTCAGGTCTCAAGGCAATAGTCGATGCGTTGTATCTAAATCAAATCGAAGTCAGAGTGAGTTGATCCGCCTTCAAGCGTTTGTTCCCTATATTGATTCCTCTTTACATTCCCTATAGAAAGCAATATTGGATTTGCTGTACGAGCTGCTCTCGCTGCCACAGCCCACCTGGACGGATGACTATGCGGTGGCCCTGCAGGCTGTGGATCCCTCGGACTTCCAGGCCACCTGGCTGCTGAGCAATGGCTTTGTATCCGCCGAAGGTCGCTCCATTTTGCCAACGCTGGCGGCCCGAGCACCAAATGTGGTGGACCAGCACCTGGCATTGATGCTTTACTGTTTCCTGGAAACGGGACTGCTCAATGCACTCGTTGAGGTGGCCGTGGGCAGCGATCAGTTCGTCTCGGTGCAGGCCACGGTGCTGATTGGCAAGATACTGCAACTGATGCACACACATCTGCCGCCGGATATCTGCTGCACGAGTCCGGCACTGCCCACCCTAGTGGGGCATGCCACCCAGGGTAACCAGCAGGCCAATGCGGCAGTGGCTGCCTTACAAAACTACCAAAAAATGTTGCGCCAGCGGCCAGCATCGTGCAGCTTGTTCCTAGACAGCATTATACAGGGCGGTGCCCTTATCCAGACGCGTCTGTTCCGGCGACATCTCAACGTTCAGGAGCAAGCGGGTCCGGTGCTGCAACTGCAGGATACAGCAGAGGCGGCCGCATCTGTTGTCCCACCCGTAACCGTGGGTCAGTTCCGTGCCACGCTCGATCGTTCTCGGCTGGACTCGGTCTCCTCCAGCGATGAGTCCAATTCGCAGGCCTCCACCTCGTCGCGATCCAGTTTTCGGCTGAAGCGAAAGTTCCTGCCACAAGCCTTCTTCGACAACTTCAGGGCCTTTAATCGTCTGCTTACGGATTCGCGGGTGCTGAGCCAGGCAGATGCACACCTCTGGGACTGGGATGTAATCACCACCATACTAAAGGTGAGTGCAAGTTGCAGGTAGATTGACGATTATCTTACTTTCCTTGGGACTTCCCTTAGTCGAATTTAATCCGCAAGCTGGACTACACGCTGGGTAAGTTCCTAAAGCGACTGGTGGACTTCTACAAGCCGCGCAACAATCGCTTCTCGCATCAGGATTTGGTTCCAGGACAGAGCTTGCCCACGTATGTGAGTGCCGGGCTGGACTTAATCGATGTTTTACTAAGCAGCAGCGAGGTAAGTGTGATCTTTAAGGAATTAAGAATTATGATAACTTTACAGTCCCTGTTCTGTTGCAGCTGGAGTGCATGCGCTACATAACCGACTATTTCTCGGACATTAGCCAGCAGCTGGCGGCCGTTACCACATCGAATCGTGCCCATGACTGCCTCTTTAGTCCGCAGCACATGAACAACACAATGTGTCAGCAGTACTTTCTATACATCGGACGCATGTGCCGCACCACCAAGGGCATTGAAGTGCTTAAAAACACCACAGTTTTTGAATAGTAAGTACAAAATCAAGGTGTTTCTTAATGGAATTCGAATAGAATTTCTAGCAAAGATGATACCCATAATTCCGGATAAGTTTAAATCACTTTCCCCCTCGCCTTCTTGCAGCCTTATCAACTTGGTTCGTGTGACGGATCATGTGTGTTACGTAAAGCTGATTGTGTCCGGCCTGAACTACAGCTACGAGAAGCTGCCGCGACAGGTGCTGGAGAAGGCACTTACGTCGGCCAAGACGCGCTATGGTCGTTTGTATGCCACCCAGTTTATGGCCGTGCTTCTGCGTGCCCGCCTGCCGCACTTTGAGGTCTGGGGCATTCCCCTCATTATCCATCAGACTCGGGACTCGGATCGTAGCGTGGTCTTGGCCGCCATGGAGGTGCTGGAGGAGGCCTGCCACGACAAGTATTACCTCGAGGAGATTGTCAGCCGTTGGCCAAATCTCACGCAACGCGGCGATGCCGGACGTTTGTTGATGGCCCGCTACTACTCACTGCCCCGCGGCCTGAACAGTACGATGGCCCGGATCGAGGAGGAGATACGCTACTGGCGCCAAGGCTACAACAAGCGTTATGTGCTCCTTGTCGAGGCGGACACCCATGCCAGCTTGACCCTGCACATACGCAACGAGGATGGCTATTATTCGCGTCGCAATTGCAACCAGCGACCGCAGACGGTTCCGCCAAATATTGCCCCGCATCTCTATGGCCAGATGGCACAGACCGGCCAGGGTATGTCGGCTCTGAGGAAGCATGGTGATCTGCCGCAGCTGCTGGAAGTGCTCACACGCGCCAAATGCACCGATGAAGCCGAGTGCCTGGAGCTGAAGGCGGCCATTTGGGCCCTGGCTCATGCCTCCACTCATGCCAATGGCATTGAATACTTTTTGGAACTGAATTCCAGGTGAGTTTTACAGTCGAGTTTATTTCGAAATGCATTCTCCAATTTGGAAATATGCAGGCTTTATGAGAAGCTCATTGTGCTGGTGACCAAGTGTGAGGTTTACTCGGTGCGGGCCACCTGTTTCAGCGCCTTGGGTCTCATTGCCGGCACCCAGGCGGGTGCCAATATCCTCTTTAAGCTGAGTAAGTAACATGCAGCGATAGTTCCTGTTCCAACTTGGATGATTCCACCTTTCCACAGACTGGCTGTGCGTTCGCCATGACAGAAACACCATGTGGCCAGTCCACCAGCCGGAGGACTGGATATCCAATCAGTATACGCCAGTGCGTCACTACTACGAGGATGTGCTGCCGGCACATCTGACAATGCTGGAGGATCAAATCGATGGATTCTACTTGACGGGCTCCGACTATTGGAAATCCATTGCCGAGCATATAGAATCGGGTGGCACTGGCGGCGGCGGCGGTGTTACGGTGTCTGGGAGTAAAGCGGCGGCGGCGGGTCCGGATCCAAACAGCACCACTACCACGGACAGTGTTCGCACAACCTTGGATGATGTCCAACCCAGCAGAGTGGCTGCCAAATCAAAGACCCTGCCCGAGGGCAGCAATCTGCGACCAATGTCCAAGCACCAACGCTCTCTCTCCGAGTCAAAGACCACGGATGTGATTAGCTTGCTGGGAGGAGGAGCCACGACGACACCGGGAATGGGAACGGTTACGGGATCGGGTCTTTATCCCACTCCATATCAGCACCGCATACGGTACAACTCCTGCACGGATTCAAATACGTCGGGCGTGAGCAGTTGTGAGTCTGTGACCGGACGCACTGCAGCAGCCGCCGCCGCAGCAGCGGCCAACATGAGCGAGTACCAGCAGTTTCCGTTGAGCCCGATTCCGAGCATGTCCAACCTGCTGGAGAGCGATGAACTGCTACGTCGCCACCAGTTGGCCACCAGCTTGCAGCCCTCGGCTGCCCTCAGTCCGATGGCCATGAAGGGTTATGCCCAGCTGCGTTCCCTGCGCGCGCACAGCCGACCGGTTTTCTCCGAGTCGGCGGCGGAGTTCTACAAGATTGCCGATGTGCCCGATGTGGTGCAGATGCGCAAGCACGACTGGACCCATCCCCATCGGCGGCTGAAGGTGCGAAGCCTGGACCGCCAGCCCATGCTGAACGAGGTGTACAGGTGGGTTGCTCCATATGATAACCTTATACCTCCAATTTGAAATCGTGTTTGTTTTTTGCAGGCGCCTCTCCGCGGACGAGTTGAACGTTCTCCTGCCCACGCAGAATGCACCCAAGTTCCTGCCGCCGAACGATCTGCAGGGTCCCTGCTACTCGGGCATCTGCCTGCCCAAGAATGTGCTGGATCTCTTTCCCACGCGCAACCTAAGCCGAACGTACGTGTCGCGCGACATCCAGGACCAGGATCTGGTGGGCATCAATCTGCTCAATAGCATTGGACGCCACCAGTTCCTCAACGATTCACTGACCAACGAGGGCGGCGACGAGTCCTCGGTGATATCCTCGCTGTCGGATGTATCGTCGGCCACGAAACACCAGTGGCAGCAGAGTGCCAAGCATGCGCGGAGCCAGTGCCTCCATTGTGCACGCTATCCGCGGCAGCAGCGGCATCAGAGCAATGGCAGTGCCGGCGGAGGGGGGGCATCTCTTGCCCCTTGCGAGCTGTACAACAACAACAACAACAGTGCAGCGGCGGCTCCCGTTCCAGGATCTGGGCTGCCCACAACTCTCGGGGCGGACATTAGCTTCCATTCGCCGGAGAGCATGCTAAGCGAAGACAACGCCCTGGACAGACTGACCGGCTCCATTCTGTACAATGTGCAGCGCCTGGCGAATCCCGTGAGTGCCAAGCAGTCGAAAATGGCGCTGCTGGAGCTCAAGCAGAAGCATCCGCAAGCCTTTCAGGTGAGAGAATTGGATTTCCACTTCTCAAATCCATCTTAATCCTCCTCTCTCTCTCCCTGCAGGACATTTGCCTTTACTCCGAGTCCTGCAAGACTTTGGGCAGGAGCAGTTACCGCATGAGTGCCCGTCGCTTTCTGCAGGAGCTCTTCCTGGACTTGAACTTTGACTCGTTTTACGTGGAGCCGCAGCTTATAATCGGAGCGCGAAAGATGCATGTGGAGGATAAGGTGGAGGTTGCCGCCACCCCCGTACCCCCAGCGCCAACGCCCACGCCCGCTATGTACAAGGCGATGAGCCAGAAACCCAAGCCGGCCGCCCAACTGGCCAGCGTGTACGAGACCAGCTGGGAGAACCTGCTCATGGACCAGTCGCCCAGGTTATTTAAGCCCTCGCCGCCTCCCGCCCAACCGAAAGTAATACCCGAGCGCCAACGGCTCCACATCGACGACACGGAAAGCTCAATGTCCGCCACAGACGACGATCACGACGGCCACGAAGAAGATCCCGGCGAGGATGTGTGCGATGGCAAAGGCGCAGATCAGGCGGCGGCGCCAGAATCCGATGTAGTTGCAGCAGTACCAGGATCGAGTGCATCGGATTCCAAGCTGTGGAACGAGGATCGTAACACTGCCGGGCGCTTCAATCCAGTGCAATTTGATTTGAGCTGCACGCGAAACAAGTTTCCAGTCACGGAGCGCCGGCAGGCAAGTGCACCCATGACATTCCTCAAGCGCCACTCAAGCGCCGATGCAGATCCTCAGGCGTCCACCAAGAGCCTGGCAGCACCAATGGCCAAGCCAGTGGGTAGTCTGTATTGTGAGAAGCGTTTGCAGACGGCCAAATCGGAGGCGATGCTGGGTTCAAATTCGGAAGGAGGAGGCGAGGGGGAAAGAGAAGCAGCAGCAGAAGCAGCAACCTCTCCCAATCACGATGATGTGCTGCCTTGCCTTGTAATATATAAAAATGTTGTAATAAAATCAAAGAAACCGTAGCTGTCTAGTTTTAGGCACACACACACCCTAACCATAAGTTACCTAAGTTATTCTCGCTTAGTTCGTTCGTTGTAACCAAATTACTTTTACGATCAATCACCTCACCCCCTCCCCCTAGCTGTAGTCGCATACTTTTAATAAGATTCACAACCCCCAAATAGGCAAAGATCAGATCAGCAATATGTACAATATGTTGGATACCTAAAAAGGCAAACAAAAACCACAAACCACCGCAAGTTAATTAATCAAATTGTACTTAAAGCGACAAAGAAAAAGAAACCCTAAAGACCTTCAAAAGCAACAAAGAAATTATCACAACAAATACAAAGTGAAACCCAAAATTAATTCAATAAATTCGCAAAAAAATGTATATAACCAATGGATTTTTTGTCTTCTATCAAAGTTTACGATATTCAGGGGTGTATCAAGGAGAAATTTGAGACCGAAAACCGATTTCCCATCCATTTTTGAGCTCATTTGGTTTCTAATTTTTAGCTAAAGTCGTTTTATTTAGGTAGTTGTTTTGATTGAAATTAGCTAAGCAATTACACAGGTTAAAGTCATGCAATTGAAAACATTGGAAACTACATCCCAGCAAGCAATATGAGCGTTTTCTGATAGTTTTTTCTGACCAAAAAAGAGTCCGGAAAGAGGATTTTTTTCTGAGTCATATATGACTCTTTTTTGACTCCGAAATAAGTGCTTTTTCACCCTCCTAATCAAGCACAGAAAATTCTCTTAAAATCGGCACTTTTCGGACACATAATTTAGTGCCCTAACTTTTGCTTGCTGGGTTATTATATAGTCGTCATATGTATGTACGTAATGTATGCTTGTAATGTTTGTTGTGTTGTGTTTCATCTTACGGAAACTGCGGATGCTGCGAGGCTGTAGGAATTTCGTTGTAAGCTCTATTGGTTCACACTATATAGGTATGTATGTATGTAAATAATTGCATTTCAAGAATTACGGTTATCTAGGTATACGTATATATAGTATATATAGCACGTTCAGTACAGCGTTTGCCCTTCGAGTAGTGAGAGAAGAGAGAGAGAGATTAGTGTGTGAAAAGGTGAAAGTGACTTGACTTTGAAGCTTTTCAATTTCGAGTTGAAGAAAGGAACCGTTATGTATCTTTGTCCTCATAAAGCTACAATTATATCTGATTGCTAACCCTATGTGTGTGTCTTTTCTATATGTATATATATATATGTATGTAAGTACAATAATAATATGTATGTATAAAAAATGCATTCAACAATATCAGTCCACAACTTCTCGTTTTTGTTTTTCAATGTTTTTTTTTTTCAATAGCTGCATTTTAATTGTAATGGATCCGCAGGTCAATTCTGAAAATAAAAGTAGTAGTAGATGTAGTATTTAATTTAAATTAATTAATTAATGAATTTTAATATCTGAAAGGCCATATAACAATAAGATGCATAACGCCCATACAAGCAAAGTATTTAAGATAGTTTTTTAACAGAATTTCAAGAGCGTTAGGCATCCTTTACGCATCTTATTATTATAGTGTCCTTGTGTGAGGTATCAAGTTAATAATTTGTTAATTTAGTTAAAGTTAGTTAATTTAGTTCAAGTTAAGCTAAGATAAATAGACCCACTCACCTCCTTGTGACTGGCCTGGATGATCCTAGGCTCCTTTCAGGGCCATGCAAAGTTAATGCCCGTCAGCTGGTAGAATCTATCGTTGAAGGGCCGATAAAAGTCGCGCAGTCGCTCGATGGCACCCGAATCGATGTGCGGATGGTTGCGCCCCTTGGTCTTACCCAGGCAGTGGGGCGTGGAGCGGGCCTCCGACTTGAACAGGCAGGGAAAACCCTTGGTGGCATTAAAGTAGAAGTGCTTTTCGGTGACTACGCGCTTCAGTCCCAAAAAGTCCTGGACGCGACCAATCTCATAGGCGGGATCCATAATCAGTCGCTCGCCGCTGATAAAGAGCAACTGCGACAGGGGGAAATAGAGGAGCCAGCGCTCCAGGTGGCGGGCATACACACCGATCTTCACGGGGCCCCAGTTAGTGTCCACCACCGAGTAGCTGCCATTGACGAAGGCCAGCTGCTCGAAACGCTTCATATCCGCCTTCTTGCTGGCCGCTTGCGTGTAGTCAGAGATGGCCCGCGTCACCGGATCCCGCACCACGATGAGCAGTCTAGCGGGAGGAAATAATCTTTAGGGACGAACTACAGGAACTACAGCAACACAGGGCTCACTTTGTTTCCGGATTCATGTGGTAGACACGCTGCGGCACCTCCTTGGTGACAAAATAGCTGGGCGTCTTCTCCATGGTGATCTGTCCCTCGATGGTATAGGGCATGTGATGGCGATACCAGCGTAAGCCCCTCTGGTAGTGCCTATCGAAGAAGTGCACCTCGGAGCCGGCGGCTCGCACATCCGGATGCAGCCGGATAAACTCCAGCAGAGCTCGGGTTCCGCTCTTCTTTACGCCTATGATTAGCGTGTCGGGCAGGTGGCGCGATGGCCGGAGTCCCTGTGGCCGCAGCATTTGATATTTGGGCGGCGCTCCATTAAGACTACCATTCTGAACGGTCACAGTCTGAGGCGGAGGTACCCTCGTGCTGGTCGTGGAGCTGTTCCCGCTGCTGCTACTGCCATTGCTGCTACTACCCGCTGATTCAGTGCTCTCGTTGTGGGTGGAGGAGGATAGCGCCAGGAGATTGCGAATGTTGCTCTGTGTAAACATTTTTAAAGAAAAAATCAAAATAATAATTATAATTTGGAATTATATATGTAATATCTGATTAAAAAATATTAAAAAAATATACTTTGTATTCACTTGCAGCTAGAATACTGCATATCCTTGATCAGCAACAACAGACGAATTGATCTAGCCGTTAGAGTCTTTTCATTTCTTACCTAAACTGGCCTCTCAGTCTTAGAGGTATCTGGACAATACCTTGGTGATAGTATATATATTTTCTTAAATTTATTTTATAGGTTCATAGGTTGAAATGGTTCAGATAAGGCTCTATATAATATAGCTGTCATAGGAACGATCAAAAAAAATTAAAGAAAAACCTGTATAACTATGTTATTATTTAACAAATTTCTATTTCCTCAGATTTTTTTTTTATTTTTAATTTGTATAATTGTCAGATAAATCTGTGTATCACAGAAACAATGAAAAATTAAAAGGAAAACATTTTAAAATTAATAAAACTGTTTTACTTTTAAACATATTTGCATATATCTTCTGTATCTTCATTTTAAATCAAAGAATTAACACTAAAGGGCTGTTAATCGATGTGTTTGATTTCCGGTAATATACCCAAGAACCACCTACCTCCCCCTCCCCACAAAACTCACCTGCTGCAAGCAGCGACTGATGCTGGCCAGGAGGCAGACATTGAAGCTGTAGGAGAAGTAGAGCAGGGCAACGCAGGCCACCATGGCAATGGCCAGGCTGCGGCTGCTCAGGCTGAGGCTGCTGCACCAGATGCTCATCACAAACATGACTAGACCGAGTGATATATACCGTTACGCGGGAGGTGCATCTGGTTCCCTTGCATACCATTGCTAGCTCGGCCCACGGATACCACACAGCATCCGGAATCCCGGGATGCCTGATTTTCAAACACAGCCGCACTGATTCATCTGGCAAACCCGGCTCCGTGTCCCAAAAATTTGTAGTTGCGAATTTCGGATAGCAAAAGCCTGGGATAAGGCCGGGGCCAAAAGTACAAGATAAGCACCGTGACCGGGTTGGCGGAGAACGATGGACGAAGGGAAACAGGACGAGGGACGAGGAAACTCTTACCCGGGAGGAGCACAGGCGCAGAAGCCGGCTGTTACTCTTACATTCTCTCTCTCGGAGGACGCTTAAGCTTATGCAACGTGAGCTTTGGACTCGCTGGGGCTGTTATCAGCGCATCCCCCACTATTCGATTAATCGGAAAAAATCCATCCAGGGGTCCAGAGCCGAGGCTCCTGGGAATTAATAGATTTAAGGTATTTGGATTTTTTGAAATTTGTAAAATCAACATAAATAAACTTTT